>JAQGAK010004637.1:0-11759 GCA_034696945.1 Lipothrix lubbocki
AGATATCAGCAAACGTCAAATAATCTTTATTTACCTTAGGTAAATTAGAGAATAAAGTTCATAATCATAATAAAAGATGTAAATTAATTTTAAACAAAAAGTTATTGTGTTAAAAGTTGTGAGAAAATCTTCTTTCAACCCAATTATTATTGGTTTATGTACTTAAAGAAAACTAAACTCAAGCAATCTTGATTCCATCATGGTTTATCACTGAATTTCTTATGAATTTCCACTATTTTTGGCCAGTTTGAGGGGATATTTTAAAATATGTTAACTGTGGGAAACATTTTTCCCACAGCCCTAAATAGTTCACCCAGCCGCTCAGAGTTGCACACAACCCTTCGAAAGTCCCACGCAGTTTTTGCCCTTCTATACGTGTTAATTGTGTATATTAAGTCCCGGACGTCAGAAAATTTTGGAAATGCCGGATCTGATTTAATAGTATTTTCAATTGTCAGCAAATACTTGGCAGCTATAGGGTATTTTGATTAGGTTAATCACTACATGCACACAATTTTCTGAATATTGGCGAAAAAAGTGCGAATTTAAATGTATTATTAAGATTCCCTAAATATGCCTGTTTTAAAGAGAAAATCCACTTCGGCCGCTTTTGAACAGATCACTGTCAGCAGGAAACACAAAGAGCATTTTTGAAATTTTTTCAGTACATAGCATTTTAACTAATGTGCAAATAGTCAGGATAATCGTTGGCTATGAGCTTTTGCTGGAGTGAAACAAATTTTTAAGAAACTTTCATTTCTCAACACATACAATTAAAAAATGTGCCCTTTGGTAACAAAAATGTGCCCTTTTAAGTGAAAATGTCATGCAGTAGGCTGGCCTTAAAATATCCTCGTTTGAGAGAAAATCAGGCGCGTAGCGGCAAACCTCAATTCTACAGTTATTTTTGATTCATTATTTTGCCTCTTAGTTTGATTTTAATTATTTTAAAATTTTGATTTTTTACCAAAAATCAATTAAAGATTTCATATTCTCATTCCATAGTATGTATGTTTTTAAAAATAAAATTAAAATACGGATTTTTATTTTCCGCGCATGTTTTTGCTACAAGTTTATTATAATGTCCGAAGACTCATGTACATGTTTATTAATTTAAAGAGTTAAATTAAATATAAATATGGTAAATCGAAATGTTTATTCAAATATAAAAATCCAACAAGAGCAATGATTACAACACTCAGATATGATAAATTGCGCTTTGATTAATTTCATGATGGGGTCAATAAATAAAGGATGTTATGACAATTATTACAACAAGGGGAGAAGGAGAGTGAATTTATCTGTGGACGTAGTTATTTTTAATTGGACAAGAAATGACGATTGAGGATGAAGATGTAATTAAGATTGAGAGTTGATATCTCATCTTGTGTCATTGCTCCATAAATACGTTTCCGGTCCTACTAATTTACATTGAACGATATCCTTATTTGCAAATTGCAGATGTATTAAGTCACACTGGAGATATGAAAATTAGCAAATAATAAAAAAAAACTTGTAAGCATTTAAAAATTGATCTGACATCATTCCCCGAGAAAATTTGCACCAGAAGTATGGAAGTAAGGAATGCCACAAGGGTGGAATAGCCTCAAAAATATTTGCTGAAATCCTCAATATGTACATAGATAGGTTAAATATCCGTGAGCTTATTTTAGCAGCGATTTTCTGTTGAAACTGCTGATGAATTGTAAGTAAATGAATTCTAAAAAGGAACTCTTCGACAGCAAAATTACTCGCCGATCCTTCCATGGTACATTACGAACGTGAATGTAGAAATAATAATTTATAATAATAATGCAGAGTTGGTAATTTAAAATCGTATATATTTGACCCTCCAGTGATTTCGGAATTATTACAGTTGAAGCATTATCTGTAAACTCATCTGACGTGTGCCTGTGGTTCGCCCCACTATTTCTTGTGCAAGAATTTGTGTGGTTTGGAAATTTGTTTTACCCCGGATTTACGATGTTGAAGCTGATCTTGCTCCTGGCGTTGCCCATGGTCGTTTTTGGGATATCAAAGACGTAAGAATAATTGTATTATTTTGTTATAATTTAGAAATTATAATAATAATATGCATAGCTAGAAATAAAAAATTTACAAATCTTTATAATATTCCTAATTTTATTATTGTTTTTAAAGAGAGCGGAATATTAACAATCTATTCCCGGACGGACACAGCCGTACGTTTATACATTTATTCTTTAGCCCGTTTTTGTTTAGTAGACTTTTATTCTTTCTTTAATAATAATTTACCAATATTCAAATTAAATAAAGTATGTTTTTATAGGTGTGGCTCGTGGGACAGTAGAAATGGCTATGTAAAAATTAAGACTAAACATTTTGTACGAATTTGTTACATTTGTTAAGTTTATAAAAATAATGTCTCTATACTGTCACAAATTAAATTACTAAAATTGTTTTTTCCATTTTATTTTTGTATTTGCAGCACCACCATGCCTTTGTAAGTAATGATCTCCTTACATTGACTTCTAAAAAAAATAATTTATTTAAAATAATAAAAATACAAGTCGTAAGGAATAATTGCTTTTGTGATTTTAAATAATTTTATTAGAAAGATTTTGCTACTGTAACGAATTAAATGACCTCTATTTTCATTCTATTTGTGTATTTCTAGGTTGTAGTACTTGCCCGGGTAAGTTATTATCCCCTTATATTGACTTTTAAAATATCAATTATTAATTCAAAATAATAAAAATCTCTTTTATGAGGACAATGAATGCAAAAACAATAAGGCTTTCTGATTTTAAATACAGATTTTATAAAAAAAAATTTTGCTCTGTAACGCATTTAATTATTTAAGTTTTGTTTATGCATTACATTTTTGCTGTGCCAGACCCGTCATGTGAGGGTAAGTTATGATCTCTTTACATTTGTTTTCAATTAATTTATTCAAAATGATAGAATTCGTAAAAATACAAATACGCCTTTCTGATTTTAAATACTTGGATTAATAAAAAAATAAAGAATGAAGCTCCACGTATGTATTACTTTTTAAATGCTTGATTGAAATTTGTGCTTGAGGAAACAAATTTCTTCCGTGCGCTCGATTTTAATGCTGTTAGGGCAATCCCAGTTTTTTGCCAATAGTAAAAAAAATTGCCGGCAAATTTATTGCCTGAAAAATGATTTTAGTCATTCTCCTAAATATAAATATTTTTTGGAATGGTCACTTTCCACCTAATTCCCTATATAGCAAGTATGTTATAGTATCTTGCCAGGCGGTAGTCCTGAATGTACAACCACAATCCCTAACTTTATTTCCCCCCTAATATTTATGGACGATACTAGGAAATAGGAACTAGTAAACTTTAAAAGATACAACAAATTCTATTAATAATTTCATGTTGTAAATTCACTTTTTCAGTTTTTCAGGCTATAAAACGTAAGTTTTACTCTTAATATTTTGAACCGTTACAATTAGTAATAGAATTATTAAATTTCTAAAATCTTTCTTATATGTATAGTCAGTTATTAATCTGAGCAAAGTTAATTTTTTTACGTACGATACTACGAATAAGTACATTTTAAAAGGTAAAAGATTATACAAATTCTGATAATTACATATTGTAAATTCACTTTTTCAGAACGACTCCAACGTAAGTTTTTTTGTTAATTCTTTGAAGCTTCTTACAATTTATTAATAAAATTATTACGTTATTATATTAGGTAAATAATGGGGTATAAGGCAATACCAGGGTATAGTCAGTTCTTAATTAGAGCAATCGGTAACAACGCCATGGGAAATTTTAAATTATTATTTTTAACCATTTCTATTAGCAAAACTGTCGATTTTTTTTTAAAAAAATTCTCTAATGACTAAAACGTGAATTTGGTATTTATTGTGAGTTCCCAAAAAACATTTATTTAGAGCCGTTAAGAATTGTATAAAATACTAAAATATTTTAGACAAAAAATCCTTACCGTTTCTATTAAAAATTGATTATATAATATATTATTTACCTACATATAATGTTTTCATCATGAAACCTTGGCATTGTATAAAAGTAAATAAATTTTAACTAAAGTGTATTATATATTTTAGCAAAGTGTAATAATAAGGGTGGGAAGAAGAGTCATGGTAAATTATTTTAATTACTTATCAAAGTATTGTTTATACTTCAGACAATTTTAACTAACATTTATTAGATTGATTTATTGTAATATCAGTAAATCGTAATTTACTGATATTTACAATAACTTTTTTTATTTTATTTATGTGTAAGTATTTATATTTCGGGTATTTTTAATCCACAGACACCGTGGCCGTTTTGCGTAAGCTTCTTATTACTTAACCCATACATTTATATACTTGAGTGGGTGCAAATCGTTGTATCAACATTTAATAAAAGTATTTTTTTTTAATTTTAAACAATTATACATGAATGTATTTAATATTTAAAAACTTTTAAATACATTCCATTTATGAACAAAATGTACTTGCGTTAAATAAACAATCGTTATATTCATTATTTCTATTTGTCTAAATTCACAATTTCGTGTCGTTATACGCTTAAATTAATTTTTGTAATTTTGCATTTTTCAGCTGATGACAACCCAGGTATAGTTTCCGCTTTAATTATTATGGTTTTTATTCATCGATATGATTTTTTAAAGAAATCAGTTATTCAGTTGTACTCATTCACTATATTTGAACCTTTTGTTGAACTATTATAGATCCACTTGATTTTCTCGTTGTTGGTCGCAAACGACGTAAGAATTTAAATAGTCCTTTTCCCATACATTTTATTAGCTACATAAATTAAACATACTGTTGCATGTTAGGCAACGTATTATTATTCTCTAAATTCCGCCAGTGGTTGAATATTTCCTCAAAATGTCATATATGAATACGGATATAATATAGGAATTGAACGGAAAAAAATTTGTATCGATAGGTTCGCCTCAGGACCAGGACGCTGGCCATGGTGGTGATTGACGACGAATGAACTGGCGGGAACCTTTGAGCAACCGCAGCCCATTCTGAAAATGGTATAAATTAAAATTATAATGTATTAATATTCTCGAAAAGAAAATTCTTGTTTGAAGGAAGAAAATTGTTATATTTTTGGCATCAAATATTGACAAAGGTAATATAACTACAATCTCATTCCTCATTTCAGATTTCCATTCCAATCGCGCATCCGAGGAAGTCATTTCTGATGTCAAAAATTACTTTTCTTCCTATTTTACATTAATTTTTGTGAATCTCTGTTTAAATTCAAACAATTTTAATCCATTTGGGATGTAAAAACGGCATAATTAAATGTTAGAATTGTACACCAATTTTTCGAATTCAACATGCTGTGTCAACTTTCAAATTTTAATTATTTTCTAATTAAAGTATTCAGTTTAATTGCAAAATAACCCAAACCATTCATTTTGTCGTTGTATTGATTCTGCATAAAAATAATTTACTTACAATAGCAGTTATATAATTAAATAACAGTTTAATTTTTTTTTAAATCCATAAAACAAGGATATAATTTAACTTTCCAGCAAATTTTACGAAAATTCCATGAGTGAATAGTGTTTATCGATAACATTTATCGACTGCATTGGATTCGGTCACCCAAGGAATTTACATTTTCTTCCGCTTCAACAATTTCCTATGCATATGTTTACATATTGATTACATACACTCGAGCTGTAGAAACGAAAATTTTCAGTTAATAAATAAAAAATGTATATTTTTTTTTACTATTTCGCCTTTCTTTAGTTTTTTGTAAATATAAAAGAATGTAAACCGCATATTAATAAATCTAATAAATTTTTAAAGCCTGGAATAATAAAATTTAAAATCACAATAAATATTATTTTGTGATTTTCCGTATTTTCCAAATTTTTATTTTTATTTAATTAATTTATAATACAATTATTATTAATAATACGAGAGTGCACGTTCACACTCCCATATTATTCAACATATCATCAACATCATGCAGAAATTAATGCAGTGATTCTTCGTGCAAGCAAATTTGAACAATAATTTAAAAATGTAGGTAGAAGCGTTTGTAC
This sequence comes from Lipothrix lubbocki, assembly GCA_034696945.1. Classification (NCBI taxonomy): domain Eukaryota; kingdom Metazoa; phylum Arthropoda; class Collembola; order Symphypleona; family Sminthuridae; genus Lipothrix; species Lipothrix lubbocki. Next base: position 6,058 of record JAQGAK010004637.1, read on the forward strand.
TTATATTTCTCTATTTTAAAGCTACAGGAATTTTCACCAATTGAGTTTAGAGAAGGAAAAAGAAGTCGACTTCATCGGATTTATTTTTGCCCCGTCGTCTGGCCAATGTTTACAAAGTACATATCGACTATCGAGTTTCATTTACTGAGCCGTTCTCACTCATCCTCGTCTTCTACCTTCATTTGTACACAGTAAATTAACACACTTGCCTGTTCGAGCTTTTGGAAAATTATAATTATTTCCATAAAATCCACAAATAATTGACACGTTTGAGTGTGAATGTGTCAAGGATTAGAAATTCAAGTAAACTTATGCGAAAAATGGTTTCCTATGGGCGTTAGCAATTTTCAGCAATTAATAGTTGAATTATTTAGTTCAAGTACAAATTAAAATCAAATTATTTTTTTAAATTTTTAGTCAATCACAACTTTCAATTTTTTGATTTTTCTTTTAGTAACGGCAATACATACACGATCACCAACCTCGTAATTTCTAAATACTAAATTTTCAGACTTATTAGTGTAGGATAAATGTTTTTCTAAATTAAATTGAAATAAATCTTTATTTGAACCTACTATCGAACATTTATTTGAATCTACTTGCGCTACACACTTCAAAAGCAGAGGCGAAGGATATTTTAATGAAATTTGAAATTATATTCGGAAAGATTTAAAATATTTTCACAATATATACATATGTGTACATAATTATAGAGAACGGCCATAAATTATGATTTTAAATGTTATAACAATAATTAATAAAATTCTCAATAAATTTTTAATACAGAAAATTCTGCTTATAACAATTAAAATTGCTAATTAAATTTGTAATTAATGTAAAATGTGTAGGTGCAACAGTTTTCATCAATAAATAATATAATACTTAATAATAATAATAATAAAGAATAAAATAATGCAGCTTCCAGTTGTATAAAGTCTAAAATTTGTATTGAGCATTTCATTATTTAACAAACAAATTTTATGTATTTTGTCCTTGCGCCCACTACGAAATTATTCCCACGAGATGTCAGCAAATGTCAATTATTCTTTTATTTACCTTAAAAAATTAGAGAAGGAAATCCATAATCATAATATACCTATAAGCATAATATTAATTTTAAACAAAAAGTTATTTGAAATCTTGTGAAAGAATCTTTTTTGAACTCAATTTTAGCTCTATTTAAAGAAACTTTAATTCAAAAGCATATGGTTTATGGTTTCCATGATTTCCTTATTTTTATATTCTCATTCCAGTAGGTATATTTGATTATAATACCCTCGGATTTTTATTATCATTTAATATTTTCGCTAAAATAAAAGTCTATTTATGTCCTAAGACTCATGTATTTATTAATTTAAAGAGTTCAATTAAATAATTATGCCTAACCGGTATGTTCATTCAAATATAAAAAATCCAAGAGCATTGATTACAACACTTAGGTATGATAAAAATCCCCTTTCATTACTTTCATGGGATCAATGAATTAAAAAGGATGTTATGCCAATTATTATTACAACGAGGAGAATACGGAGAGTGAAGTTGTGCGCACGTAGACAATTTTAATTGAAAAAGAAATGACGATTGAGGATATGAAGATGTAATTAAGATTAAGAAATTGATATCTTGTGTCATTGCTCAATATACGTTTCCGGCCTTATTAATTTGCATTGAACGATTTTGTAATTTTCGCAAATAGCTGATGTATTAATAAGTCAATTATTGTTCATTTGTTCGTGGGGTGACACTGAGAATTAGAATGAGCAAATAGAAATAAAAATTTGTAAACATTAAAAAATTAATCTGACATCATTGCCCGAGAAAAGTTGCACCAGAACTATGAAAGTAATAAAATATACCACAGGAAGGATTGAATAACCTCAAAAATATTTGCTGACATCCTCAAAATGTCTAACTTGACCAACTCTCATCGGAACAGAACGTTTTGATTATGCTCACAGCACTTTGAGAACGATTATTTTATCGAAGCACATATCGTCGCGTCGTTGAAAAGGCAAATACAACTATCTCCACACCGTTGCTAAAATATGCAATAAGAATGACTACAGCGCCCGAATATTATTTTTAAAGTTTGAATTGCAAAAGTAACTATCCCGTTTATTTACCATTGCAATCGCCCATATCGCGGTAGAAACTCCTGAAATATTTCCCCTTTCTACAACATATGCAATGATTTATTATTAGCAGTATAGTTTCCATGGCACCAGCTGGATTTTGCTTGCTGTATAAATGCGCTATACTAAACAATGTAAATAAATAGGCCATGCTTTTAAATGACATAGCTTGTTTTGCATTTGGATATTTGTGAAATACCTTGTTGTAGTACTGTGGTTATTCTTATTATTGGTTTTTACTTTAGCAACTGTGCAGATAGTTATATTTGCCTCTTCAACAACGATTCAAGCTTCCTGTGTCAAGAGCAAGGAATGTCAAAATGGTGACCTACTATATTTGCTAAGTTCTTGCTGAATTGCATTTTGCTTGTTGAAATAGACATATACTTAACGGCATTTGGAATATTTCTGCATGAAGTTAATTGCAAAATGTATTAATTATTTTGATACATAAATAAGTGTTTGGTCATCCACCAGGTTCCGTTTATTTCATTACATCCTCCGCTCTGCTAGCTCTGTAGACATTTAATGTGATAAAGTAGTTCGGGTCACATTTCGCTCCGGATTTATTTTATTTCGATTTTGTTCTCCGTAGCGTTCATAAGTGCGAAGAATTTTAGTCATTCCTTCCATTCAAGTGTGAAGATAAAATGCAGCTTTCTTGGGTGGTTTTCGTCGTCGGGTCGTTCCTGCTTGTGACTTTCACTCCGTACGAGCAATTGTTCTTATTTTATTTAGTTTCTTTTTTTTAATTAATTTATTTTTGTCGCATTTATTTTATTTAGTTTTTTGAAAATTTATTTATTTTTGTTGCATTTATTTTATTTAGTTTTTTTTAAATTTATTTATTTTTGTTGCATTTATTTTATTTAGTTTTTTGAAAATTTATTTATTTTTGTTGCATTTATTTTATTTAGTTTTTTTTAATTTATTTTTTTCGCAATTATTTTATTTAGTTTTTTTTAATTTATCTAATTTTATCACATTTACGGCATTAAATTTTTTTAAATTTATCTAATTTTATCACATTTACGGCATTTAGTTTTTTCGTTTAATTTATTAATTTTCATCACATTTATTTTGTTTTCATAAAAATTTTTGTGAAATTTATTTTACTTTTATGAAATTTTTTTTATGAAATTTATTTGATTTTTCTGAAATTTATTTTATTTTTATAAAATTTATTTTATTTTTATAAAATTTATTTTATTTTTATAAAATTTATTTTATTTTTTTAAATTTATTTTATTTTTATGAAATTTATTTTATTTTTATGAAGTTCATTTTTTTTATGAAATTTATTTTATTTTTATGATATTTATTTTATTTTTATGAAATTTATTTTATTTTTACGAAATTTATTTAATTTTTTTCAATTTTTTAAAAATGAAATTGACTTTTTTTATATTGAAGCTATTTTAGTGTTTATTACCATTTTTTATTCCCCTTATTTGTTTACTACAACTATTACTAATTCCTTAATTTTGTTATTTTTATTCCGTTTTGTCTCTTTATTCGTTTATTTTATGAAAATAATTTTTAGAATGGGCTAATTTGAATGAAAAATGTTTTAATTCCCTTAAGTTTGCGGTTATGATTTTTTTAAATCTATATTTAATTTAAATTTTAAATAAATAATCCAGTAACTATTCTATCACAATAAAATAATTTTGTATTGATTTACACAGAGGTGACGCTCTTAATCGCCGAAATGCGGGAGTGCAGTCGATAAGTAAGTCCAATATTAAATACTTCCATACAATTCTATTTTTGTCCCATCCATCTGACAAACTCCAGTTAGGTCAACCTAATTTAAGCACAATGCCGTAATCACCCTAATTCTAATGCTTGTATTTTTTTCATTTCAGACCAACGTAACAGAAGGTCCCCGTTGGTCCCAGGACTCCCCGTTGTCAGTTTCGGTAAATTAGGTTTAAATTTCCTACACCATTTTAACAAGTCACGTCTGATATTCAAAGTCTTTAAATCCCAAAAATTAAAAATCTGTCCGCCATGACTGTAATAATTAATCCCATTAGCTCAATACATCATTGCTTCTTTTTTTGGATTTCTGAGCATTTCACCATGAATTATTTTAATTTAATAAAATAATACACTAAATTAAAATTTAATTTCAAAGTTCTGAAGTAAACAGACTTTATCTTTAATAGTTTTTAACAAATATGCAATTTTAGATTTTTTCATCATCATAAAATATTCGCCGTAAATCTCTGTAAGATTTTAAATGCTCGCGCCATACATAATGCAACGTAACGACCAATCAGTGTTTTCCCGTGCAGAGCACGGGCTTAAAGCTATAGTTTAATAATAGGCTCAATTCACAAAAATCAATTTATTGTTAATTTGTTAATACTGCCTTAATAAACATTGTGTGTCAAATTATTTTTTTTCAGTGGAACCGACCCAACCACCAACTCCAGTCCCCGTCGTACAACCTCTTATTACGCCAGGCAGCACAAATGATACTACCCCGACGCCTCCTCCTTTTCAGGTAAAAATGATTCCGCCGTCCGTGGAGCCCGTGCCCCCCGTACCATCAACCCCACCAGTTCTGCCTCCGGTTGAGCAGCCAGTTGTGACTCCAGTTGGGCCGCCAGTTGTGACTCCAGTTGTGATTGACATGCCGCCGGGTAAGTTTAAAAATGTAGTTTGTAAACGCTGATTTTAAATATTATCAAGTCCCAATTAAAGCTCTGAAGGTTTGCACACTTCGTCGGTTAAACACGAAACGGTGCTAAAATGATTTTTAAACCATAACGTTATGAAAATTATAGCACCTTTTCATGTTTAACTGAAGATGTGTAACTTCAGACCTCAAGCGTTACCAAAATCTAAGCATTATATTTTAAAACCCATAAAATTTTCCTATTACAATTTGTCCAACCAAACTTTAACATAACAAAGATTGAAACCGAATTTTAATTAATTTCTTAAAGTACTCCCAATCCAAATACAAAATAAATCTCCAACTAAAAACGTTTTGTCTATAGAAGAATCCTCACCTATATTCCCCTTTAAATATTCCCACTCAAATCTCTTTAACGCTTTTCAAATCATATTTGTCATATGTTCATTTATTTCCAGGAAAGTTTTGACAATTGCAAAATTAAATTTTTTCAGTGCCGAGTGGGCCAATCACCTTTGGTCGCAAACGCCGTAAGTAAAAAACATGGCGCTGATTTTGAAAGTCATGAATATTTTTTTAATGTGAATTTAATGCATTTTTGTGGATTTGTAGGTGGACTCAGCAGTCCGGCAGCAGTTCCTCAGCGCTAAAGGAACGTGGGACGTTTTTTCCTTTGGGTTTAAATTTATTCAAAAATGGTAAACTTTATTGGATTTATTATATACTAATTGGTTATAAAAATTAAAACTATTTAAATTTTGTTAATTATATTAAGATAACTACTTAAATATATTGTTGATACATGTTGATAACTATTTTGTATTTTCTCTTCCCTAGAAATTGCTTCTTTGAATTTCCCGGGAAATAATCGAATCGCATCTTTAAAATGGATTAATTACCGTCCGCCATCAAATTTTCCGTTT
>JAQGAK010004638.1:0-11757 GCA_034696945.1 Lipothrix lubbocki
GCGCTATCGCGGAGCGACCCCTTCGTCAGTAGCTTTCGAAGAAAGCGTACAAATCGGGGCGAAGCATTGATTTTTTAAGTTATTATTGACAATGATGTGTGGAGTTTGTAATACTCCGGACAATTTAGCAAATTAGCAAAAACAATATCTTCCAATTTGAATGGGCCGACGACGACGACGACGACGACGCCACAAGGAAAAAAAATTATTTGATGGAAATAGCATTTACTAGTACTTACACCATAGACCTGCTGAGTTGAGTTGAGACAGAGACACTGACAATTAAAGACTGACGATGAGACTACGCCCTGTGAGTATATTTTACATATACGAACGAGTTTGTTCTAATTTGTAATATAAAATGTAATACAATTTAGACATTTGTCAAAAGAGCCAGAGGAAAATCAAGTTGAGGATCTTGTTAATAATCTTTTCTCTGTATAAAATATAAACGCTAAAAAGGATCCTGTTTATTGTCAAGTTTGAAATATACAAAAAGCTAAATAAAAAGCTGGTGGCGATATCTAAATAATAAATACATATACGTACATACAATATTTAAGCGAAAACATAAAATGTTATATTATGTGTGAACTTCTCTGATGAGACTAATTTTATACAGATTTGTTTTATGTATTAGTATATAGTAGTACTTGTATGGAGATTAGGAGCGAATTTTTTTAGAAAGGGAAAATTGAAGTCAAAAGTGTTGCAGTCTTGCTATGGGGGGAGTTGGATGAATTATTAACTAATTGGCTAAAAGATCATAGATCCATTCATTACTTTCGTGGATCATTAGAGCTTATGTACATAGTATAGGATATATGTACTTTTATAATAGGTATAACACACATATTATATACTTACAATAGAAAATATACATACATTTTACTTATATAGGCAAATATACATACATATCCCATAGTTCCCATATAATATAATGTTAAAATTATTATATGAAAATTATTATTAAAGTGTATGGAAAAGGGCGTGCAGAAACACTTTTAAACAAGTTCACAGACGCCTTTCATGTGGTCGGCGGTATCTGGTCCTCCTGTTTAATGATCAATGATTAAGTATACGAAGATCATATTTTCAGCCAATATCGTTATAAGAAAATAATATTTTGAGCCTGTATTGTTATAAGAAAATAATATTTTGAGCCAGTATTGTTATAAGAAAATAATATTTTAACCGAACATTCTACAGGAATATTTCTTCAAAGACTTTGTAAACTAAAAAGTAAGTAAATAATAATAAGTGAGAGCTTGTTCCGCTCTGCAACAAAAGTGCTCTGGCATTTTACTCTTTTCTACATATTATTAATGAAAGTTTCTGGCTCGGCGTTGAAGATTCAAAATATTCACTTTGTTCCAATTTTAAGCAAGATATTGTTACGAAGTTCATTTTTTTAAAATATTCTTACAAAATTCATTTGTAATATTCTTACCTTGCGGTGCATACTTATATATGATCTTTAATCTTGATGGGATCTTTAAAATTACTTTATTTTAATTAGGTTTTCATTACAAAATAACGAACATATTAGCATGGAGTTTAATAATGCGCTTATATTGTATCATTTTAGCAAACCCCGCTTTAAAAAGAGCACTTTCGTATAATCTGTAAGTATATTATAATAATTTATTGATTCCTGGATGACGACGCAGTGGATTCGAAGGTGGGTGGATGTGGAAATGGAAAGAACCCCGGACTTTAAATTAAACCTCTCTGATCACGTTGATGAGGAAGACGAAGAATATAAAGACCGAAGGTCTTTTGCCGTGACTTATGGTGTGGTAAAAGTCAAACCCACGCGAAAATCGACTTCCGTAATTTATTGTTTTCCCCGAATTGAAATACAGTTTAGTTTACTATGTACCTGGTATACTTTTAGTCTACATAATAAGTAAAGATTTTTAAATGGCTGTACTATATAATAGAGTACAAGCTTTTTATGAAGAGGAATGTGGGATCCGGTTTGAGTTAAGGTTAAGGTAATAAGGTTTTTTTTTCGTTTTTCTTGTTGTTTTATGACGTATAAAACTTTATGTTTGTAAATAAAATAATTTTATATAAATAATTATTATTATAGTTATTATCGTATTATCGAACAAAGCTTAAATAATTAGAGACTGCAAATTACCGATGATCATGACAGAAAATTTTGAAAGAAAGCCTTTGAACAAAAGTAAGTGTGGACCAGATGAAGACGTGAAAAATAATATTGTCAGATATTTGTAATTTATTTATTTTTAGAAAAGCCACCCTGATTCATTTTTATTTAAAAATAACTATGAAACATATGAAGTCTAATGTGTATACAAGCAATGGGCACCAGATGAATTATATTCTTATTAAATTCTCTGCACACGCCATAGTTCAATTAGTTCTACATACGAATCTAAAAACAGAAATGTTAAAAAATATCATTATAATCCGATTGAAGTATGTACTTACGTCTACTTTAAATACATAAAGCATGAGCATCTCAAAAAAATCTCATTAAAAAAAATCAAACAGAAGTTGTTTTAGCACTGGGAATAACGGAATAAGACCGAGGATTGAAACAAAAGTTTAAACAGTGCGCACGTTCAAATCTGTTCAATCTTTTTCTAAAAGTAACTTTATATTTGAACACACAAAGTTTTGTGTATACTGTGTGTTCAAATTGGTTTTTAACTTCTGTTCTGTTCTAACTTTCTCCAGTCAGCTGTGGCCTGCTAAGGAAATATTCCTAAAAGTTCCGTTGTTTAAAATTGTCTAGAATTTAAAAAAAAAGTTTTGAGAAAAATAAAAAAGGAAAAATAAATTATTATAATTTCCATACAAGTTGTTGCCAATTTATGTCAACATAAATATTTAATTATTTATGTTCTTAATATAGAATTCATTATTGTGAATTATATTCAATTAATTTACAGTAATAATTATAAAATGGTGGAAAAACTAATATTGAAAATAAAATAATTGAATTAATTAGACATTTTAAACGGTGCCCATTACCCAACTGAAATTATTATTACAAATATTTTACCGGCATATAAACATATTTTTTACGGAACCTTTTAGTTTTCCCAAAATAATCCTGGTGAAAGGAATCTAAATTTAGTGCGCCAACCATTAAATAATACTTCTTGTGTTTTTCATCCTCAACCTTAAAAATTCAACCTCAACCTCAACTTTTTGCTGTAAAAACGTCAGCAAGTTGCTCCATCCGCCAAATAATTCCTTATCGCCAATTTCCTCGTGTTATTGCACATGCCATTTTACGTACAATATGTGCTTTTGTACATTATCTCCAATTAAAATCTATATGTCAGGAACAGGATATGTGACTCAAAGAGTGTTCATGCCTTTATTATTATGAATCCACAAAGGCAAAAAAGCAAAAATAAACGTTGCCCGGGCCCCGGGCTGAAAAGCTGAAATATGTGAAAATAAAAACGTAAATGAAGACTTCCCGAAAAAGGTCTTTGACATATGGAAAATCTTTAATTGACTTGTCCTTGTCAATTTCCTTGATTGAAACCACGAGGAATACAATGGCGGGTAATTTTAGAAAATCATGGTAGTCAAACAATAAATAATTCATGCAAAGATACAACCGTTTATATTTAAATAACAACCACGAAAGTCAAGAAAAATTAAAATTCTGTATAGTAATTTAATTTAGTAGTAATAATGATAAATTAAATTATTATTTATAATTAATAACCTAAATTGTTAGTTCACTGTTAAATTGAAGTTTTATTAAAATTCATTTTAAAATAAATTATTTTTTAACATATTAAATTAAATGTTTATTAAATTAAAAAATAATAATTAAAAAAATAAACACCTATTTTTAAATTAAATTAATTTGAAACAAAATACTTTTTAAATTCAAACTTTTTAAATTATATTTTATTAAATAAAAAAATAAAGCTCCCTAAAAGTTAATGGTTTTCTCGTTTTTCTAAACTAATAAAAGTTGGCATGATTTTGAAAGGACAATAAGATATAGAAATTGTCATCACTTATTAGACAACCCACAGACCTGTGTGACAAATGATCTGTTGAGTTGTAGTTGAACAGAAGCCGTCAATATACAGTAAACCGTTGTCCAACCTTCCTGGCAAATGAAGGTTTTTTTCTTGCATATGGCTCCTGATTCCTGAAGATTTTTTATTTTCGGTTGGCAACGGTCCATTTCCCGTTCCGAACATACCCGTATGCCCATATGTACTTCAGTCTTTCCAGCTATTTCTGAACTATAAACTTCCCAACATATTATATTATTCTCGGTGTTCTTCTCCCCAGTAAAGAAGTCCTAGTTTGGTCATCGCTCGCTGTACAATTATTACAACGTGTTATTATTTCAAGTCTTCGAATTTCCTGGTAATAAGAGTTTTCTTTTACAGAATTTCACCATCTTCTATTCTTTAACATGAAATTGGTGCTCACAATGGATTTGGGGCGAAAGAAAAGCCGAACACAATAATAGTTAATGATGTAGTCATATATGTAACACGAGAATTTACTTGTCATTAACAATTATTTGAAATATTATTCGGGTAGTTTACTCATCTATTACCCGGACATTTGTAATTTGAAGTTTGAACAGATGTTGTAGATTTCTTTAGCTAATGACCGAATACTTTTAAAAGTATATTTACAATTTTCCAATACATCAACTCAACTAATTACTCATGGAAAGCCGACACAACGACGGAATTCTTCTAATGATCGGATGTCAATCAGTCAATTAGTTAATTTGTCTTTGTTATTAAAATAGGCTTTTAATACATATAACTTTATTGGCATTTTAACAATAATAACTAATATTAATTATGTATTTCCTAATTGAATTCAAAACTTGCTCTAATCTTTCTATCAAACCAGGGTGGAAATTTTTATTATTTTTATCAAGCATTTTATCATTTTTATTATATTTTATTTTATCGATTTATGAATGTTTTAATTCTTTTATTCTTGATTGCATCCGCATAACATCTGCACAAATGGCAATTAATTAATAATTCAATATGAATTTGAAATTTATTAATAATTATTATAAAAATAATATTTTAGTTGATTTTCAATTTTAGTTTTGACGACAATCGGAATTAAATTGCATTAATTAGTTTTGATTGATCGCTTATTAATAATAAATTAATGAAAAAACATTGAACAATTAATTGATATCGTAAAATAATAAATTAAGTAATTTCATATAAATTGTATTGTTAGTTACAACAATGCAGAGGTCAGGTCATGTGTCAAAAAGAAGGAAGCCATATATTCGAATATTCATACTTATACAGAACAAACGATTTCGAATGGAAGGATTCGAAGAGAAAAAAACATGTTATTACCGAGGTTTACTTGTGCGCAACGAGGTCAAAAAGAAGTAATCTTTTCTACCGCTTACGCACACATGTATATGGACTTATTATAACATTGAGATTGTTTAAAATTTTCAGACAAGTAGGAAGAGCAAAAAACGGGAATATGACAAGGACAGGAGGATTCGGGTATTAAAGAAAAGTGGGATATAAGATCCTGTCTAAAAATAAAAGCTTGTGTATATGTAATGGATATACATATAAAGATTTACAATATATACCGAAAAATCCTACTCAAACACTTTTTTGAGTATTTCAAGACGTTATCTGTGCAAGACAAGGCAAGATGAATAAATATGGAAAATGCGGAATTTCCCGAAACATTAACCGGTGTCGGTGGGGATTTGGGATTCTCGTCACAACCGATTTCACTTCATTTGTCGAGTCTCTTGCGAAGGATCTTTTGAGCATTTTTCACCGAAACTCTCTTTAGTCGTCGTTTCCACCAAAACAACCCACAGCCATGGTAAGTTAGCATTTTGCATACATTAGCACGTCTTCAGTTTTTATTGTTTTAAACGTTTATGATCCATTTTATATTATTGCTTTAAATAAACAATATACTTGAAAATTATTATAATAAATATTTACAGGAAAATTCAACAAGAGTTTTAAGAATCTTAATAGAAATTTTCAAATAATAATTATTTAAAAATTATATTTTTTATTATTAATTATTTTACCATTTTAAAATTATAATAGAAATTATTATGAAATGAAATTTTTTATAACATTTGTTCCCGATTTGAATGATACAGCGCATTAGAAAAGTGTTGACAAATCACGCTCAGTTTACTTCGACAACCGCGGTTTCTGGTTCCCTATAATTTATTCTAATGCATTTCTATTTTTTAAATTGCAGGATGAGTTGGACAAGGAACAAATTGCCAGTAAGTATAACATTATTGAAAATCTCATTTAATTTGACAGATGTTGTGTGAGACATAAATTGTGAATTTATTATTAGGTCATTTATTTTCCTGACACTAAGAAGTTTACTTAGATATTTATTTCATAATATATTTTTATCATTTGATCCATCCATAGGTGATTTTTATTGACCGTTTAAACTTATCTGAACTGATTCGAAAAACAAACGTTAATTAATTGCGTAGTTGCGGGATCAGTTATTGTTGGAAAAAAAATAATATTGTAATAAATAAATTAATTTTGAATTTACTTCTTTATAGTCTTGCAGAAGGCCTTTGACAGCTTTGCTCAAGGCAAGGGCTACATCACCCCTGAAATGGTGGGTACGATCTTGAGAGTCATGGGTCAACCCTTCGTTGATTCGACTTTAAGGGAACTCATTGCTGAAGTTGATGAGGATGGTTAGTTTTAAAAAGTTTTTAGTAAAAACAAAACTTATTTAGATAGTATCAAACTTTTAATATTGTTTAAATATTAGTGTGGTCTTGAAGTTTCCAAAGTATTGATCGATAATCTTTAATTCATGTATGTATATCATCAATTATATATAGGGAGCATGTGTGAAATCCTGTAACTAAAATTAATTATAATTAATGATTGTGCAGGATCCGGCCAGATTGAGTTTGTCGAGTTCGTAACACTCGCTTCGAAGTTCATTGTGGAGGAAGATGCGGAATCTCTGCAGAAGGAGCTGAAAGAAGCCTTCCGTCTGTATGATAAACAAGGTAGGCGATGCTCGATTTCCCTGGTTTTTTGTATATTTTGGAGTCTACACACTTCACAAAATACACAATAATACTAATAAGCATCTATAAAGTAGATGAAGCAGAACTTCAAACCATATGTACAGAGTACAGATACAAAATCTAGAGCAATTGCTAAAAATGTAAATTTAGATCCTCCTTTTACTTCTTGTTCAACTCTGTGTGCAAGTAAAATATATATAGATCTATACGTTTTAATATTGCGAGCTCAATTTTTTGTTAAAGAATTCTCATATGTGAGTTTATTTCCTCATGTGTAGTTTTTATGACCAGTGGTTTTGGGACATGTGGAAGGAATATATGATTGCCGAGCTCCATGCTTTTTTACATTGAAACTAAATATAGAAAGTTTTCGGGAAGGTGTCTTCGCCAACTGCTTGTTTGATTTCGAACTTCGATATCTATCTGCAGGATTCACCTTTGTTTACTATATACTGAAATATTATTAATTAATAAAAATCAAAAGTATTTATTATAAATCATTGAAAATAATTTTTGTAAACTTTGTAGGAAATGGTTACATCCCAACCACTTGCCTTCGTGAAATCCTTCGCGAGCTCGATGATCAACTTTCTGATGCTGATTTGGACGGCATGATTGAGGAAATTGATGGTGACGGTTCCGGAACCGTTGATTTTGATGGTGCGATTCTTATTTTCTCATTATTTTCATTGTTCTCAAAAATTATTTTTATTATTGAAGTTAATAATTTTCAAATTTTTACTCCTAAATTATGAAGCTACATTGTATTAAGTTACAATCTATCTATTATGTTAGATTTATTTTTGCAATAGTAATAATATTATTATTATTAATTAATATAATAATTAATATTTATCATGTTTTTATTGTTTTTGTAGAATTCATGGAAATGATGACTGGTTAAATGAAGCTGTCGTTATTTACCGTTGAAGTCATGCAACTCATAAAATCTGTGTCACTTATCTCTCTGAAGAATCTCATCTTATACTATTATGTATTTTCAAAATAAACGATCAATATTCTAATCTCTTTTCGATTCTGACTGAACAAACATAATCAGTTCTTAAGTGTTATTGATTAATTTGCAAAATCCTTTCAAAAATAAAAACACTATCGGTAAAAGTTTCTTCTATATATGCAAAATATTGGAACAAGAATATCCCGAATTCTGTCGTCTCGACTAAGAATTTATTTCACTAATTAAATATTAACTAATTTATATATCCTTTCATGCGCTGAATTCCACAAACATTTATTTTGAACTGTATGCGTATACTCTGTACTTTTAATAAGATGTAAAAACCCAGAAAGTGCAATATAATTTTTTTACGAAATCATGAACACTCAAACGTAAGATGTAAACCGTTGTTTCTTTTTACAAGTCATGCAATATATAGGAATATTATTCGACGCAAAAAGCGAAGTTCTATACAGCACTTTAGGTGTCGATACTTCGCCTGTTCTATTCTAACCGAGCAAAAGAAACCACAAAGCCCCTGAGCTGGCACTTATGTCTGAATGTAAAGGTGCTTGATTTATATAATTTCAAAATATAGACGTTTTAAAAACAATGACGAATGTTGTATCATCTAGAAGCTTTATGCATTACAGTGTGGTAGGTTTTGAGTATTTTATCTGGCTTGTAAAATCCCCAAATTACCTTAATGGAAAGAATGTCGTCATTGGTTTCCAATTCAAAAAACCTTCCTCATCTAAATCTTTAGGCTTCCGCAATATTTATACACGACTACAGTTTTACAAACTGAGTTGGGTTGTAAGGAAATGCTTGTGATTTTAAATGATGTGACGAAGATATTTGATAACAAACTGAGCTTTAGCAACTCGTTCATAACAACGTAACAAATTATACTTATAGATAGACATAGGTGCGGTAAAAAAAATTTGAGACAACACTTTGGACAAAACGTATGCTGACGTATGATGAAAAATGAGCACCGAATTTATTTAAACTTGCCATTATAAATCTGTTCAAACAGGTCAAAGTAACTTCAAAATTAAATAATTGGGTTGATTTCAACAAGTGAGTTGTTTAACATTGTGAGCTGTATAATGATTTGTAGGCACGACCTTAGCTAGCATCAGCATCTACTTGAAGACCAACGTTGGCAACATCTTTTACATTGAGACCCAAGCCAAGATCAGCTCCAACACCACCAGCGCCTCCTCCACCTCCACCTCCCAGCACACCTCCCAGCAATCCACTTATTAATCCCCCGGCACCACCACCACCACCCAGCAATCCACTTAAAATTCCTCCTGGGCCAGTCAACGATCCGAGCAAACCTCCTAGAAGATCGCCACCACCACCACCGCCGCCTCCTGTGAGTCCTCCCAAAACACCCAATACATCCGAGAGCGGAAGCTGACTAGCCAAACCTCCAACTCCTGGAAGACTGTCAAGAGCTCCTACAAGTTGTTCCGGGGAAACTTTTTCCAACAATCCTCCGATGAGGTCTCCACCGGGAAGACCCGCGGTCAAGCCACTAACTAAACCCCCTGTAACGTCAAACAAAACAATTATCAAAACTGCACTTTATTAAATCTTGGATTGATGTACTTATTTACTATTTGCATTAATTAACACGTATCTAATATTTGCGGAATTTGCTATATTCAGTAATTTGTAGGAACTACAGGTGAACTTTCAGATCTTAAGATGTTAGTTAAAGCGTACACAGTTAATTACAGATTACCGCAAATACCCACAAATTTATGAAATAATTATTTATGGTGTTTGAAAAATGCAATACAACTTATGGTAAAAATTACTTCGATTTCAAAATGCACAAACCTTTCTTGCCACCTGCACTTTTGCCTCCTCCACCTCCACCTCCACCCAGGAGTCCATTTAATAAAGTTCTGGATCCTTCTGATCCGACAACATCGGGCGTCAGATTTTCAGGTTCACCTCCAACTGTTCTATCTTGAACATTCACGTGGTCCATACCAACGGGTTCGCCGACAGAATCAGGTTCACCTCCAACAGATCTTTCTCCAACATTCATTTTTTCGACCGGAGTAGGTTCACCTCCAACAGATCTATCTTGAACATTCACGTGGTCCATTTTTACGGGTTCGCCGACAGCGTCAGGTTCACCTCCAACAGATCTATCTTGAACATTTAAGTTGTCCATTTTTACGGGTTCGCCGACAGCGTCAGGTTCACCTCCAACTGCTCTATCTTGGACATTCACCTGGTCCATACCAACGGGTTCGCCGACAGAGGTAGGTTCACCGACTGGTAAAGAGTCCTAGATTAAAATATTTTCGGAATAAAAGTCGCCAGTTTAATACGAGCATACAAATTTAAAACCATAGCTCTGTCCAGAAATTGTAAAAAAAGCATCTATAGAATGCAAAGAACTTACCACTTGGGAAATGTAGATGAAGGCAACTGCCAACATCGAAATTAAGATCTGGTTCCTCATCTTGGACTGGAGCACTAGACTCACGATGTGGCTAAGATGAATGGTTGGAGACGAGTGGTGATGGAAGTTTCGCTTTAACTTGCCTTAAATACTTGGAAAGAAATTAATCGTCTTGTTTTCAGATTTAAAATCGTTCTCCGTAAATACTCGATGACACGTGTTTTAACGACTTGGAACTCAAACTTGATTTAATATATTTGTTGAAAGGAGCTTGACATACACATGCAAAATTTATTGCCAAATTAGGTTTTATTAAATATTGTTTAAGTAACTTTTACTGCAGTCAGTTCAAGTCAGTTACGTGTAGTTTTCTTTAAACGAAGTTGTAAAATTTACAAGCGTGTAAAATATCAAGCACGTTACTAAAATTCAGCAATGCTGAATCTGAAAGTTAAGTTCTAAATACGGAGCTACCTCTATACATTCTGAAAATTTCTAAAGTTAACAATGCGGCCATTGTCATTTGAAGGGTTTTGAATACTTTCTTCCATGATTGGAGAATGGAGATTTAATTCGCAGGGGTTTTTATCTGTTTGAGGCCCATGCTCGTCATAGTCAGAGGGGATGGTCATGGAATTCCACTATAAATTATTGATGCCCATGTTTTCGATTGTCTTCTGCCATCCATACATACATCATAAAACCTCAAAACTCTCTCTCTCTGTACATTCCTCAGTGAATGAAATAGTTTCGTTTAGAGCTCAACCTCCATTATTTACGAAAATGTATTGTTACGATTCATTGTCAGTGAATTCTTCCAACTAATAAAAAAAATTTGACATTGCATTGTCAATGGGTCAACAATAAACACAAGCGGAACTGGCACAAACAAAAATTTCTAACTGAAAAAACGCTGAATGTTAATATATTAGTGATGTTTGTATTTTAATTTTAGGTTTAATTTCTCTGGATTTCATATAAATTATTGCCTGATGAGAATATATGATCCGATTTCGATGTATATTTTTGTATAGAGGTCAGCCGGTGAGGATTTTACAAATCCCCCCATGGTCAATACTAATTTAAATTTTCAGGTCTAATTAAGGCGTAAACAATTAATTCGGTTTATATTCATTAGCATTGCAGTTTTATACTTGGCTTGACTTGACTACTTGACTTTCTTTTTAATTAATTTTAATTAAATAAAACCCGAGATGAATCCAGGATTCCAGAGCTGGGCAAATTACATGGTAATTTAATTACATGTAATTCAATTACGTAATTCAATTACATTTTTGTAATTTG
>JAQGAK010004639.1:0-11755 GCA_034696945.1 Lipothrix lubbocki
AATTTAAATAATAAATAATTTGAATAATAAACAATTTAAATAACAAATAATTTAAATAATAAACAATTTAAATAACAAATAATTTAAATAATAAACGATTTAAATAACAAATAATTTAAATAATAATTTAAATAATAAACAATCTAAATAACAAATAATTTAAATAATAATTTAAATAATAAATAGTTTAAATAATTCCAAATCTAACAATAAGTGCGTGAGTTAGATCGGATGAATGTCTTAAAATCTGTTTTGAAACAGGTCAACGTCGATCATTTGAAGACTTGGCCATTAACCTACTAGTGGCTTGTTGCATTTTCATGATTCAGACATTCTCAATTGGAATATCAAAATTAAATACGGCATAACAGCAGCTACGACCTGAAATAAATTCGTTTATAAAATTTAACGTTTATGATTTTCAATATACGTATACACAGAGCCTTGCTGAACTTATCTATTTTATCTCACGTACGGCTGGTAAGGTTCCATGGTCGATATCAAACATGTCGCAGGCTGATAACTTCCAGTCCCAAGTAAGCAGCCATCGAAACAACTCCGAAATCTGGACAAATGCCATAACAAAATACAGCCAAACCATATAAATACACTATATATACATTCACTAGGCTACAATAAGCATGTAGGTAATGTTGGTCACAAAAAATATTGCTTACCTTTGCGTCAGAGATAAAATCTGTGTTAATTCTTAGCTCAAGCAAATCGTCCTTAACCTTGCGAAACTTTAAATATTATTTCATTTATTGGCTAAATTCAATTCATTGAGCGATAAAATTATTATTAGAAAATAAATTTGATTTCGATAAATAAAATATTTTATAAAACTAAAACTGCCCAAAATTAATCCAATTTTGTGTGGAACTCACCCTGGAGCGGAGAAAATTACCAAAGCAGCAAATATAAATGGTGGCTAAGATAGCAAAAGTACTTAATGCCATTGAATTGAGGATAAAGGACACTCTTCCCTTGTTAGTGACATAGTTGATGTACCGGATCACGTTTACTGCGGAATGGTAGAGCATTGCCAAACTGTACACCCCAGCAATTTTTGCGTAAGAATCCATCGTTCGCTTTAGTTTGATCAAGTCGGATTTAATGTCTTCAAAAATCTTGGAATAGGAATAATTCTTATTTTGAAGTTGTGCAATTTTTGGTGTGTTTTGTTTCCAGAAAAACATTTTGAATTCCTCCATCATTGCAACGTAGAGATTAAGGAGAAGAATTCCAAAAATACTAGTAAATAGGTATGCATGGATAAGTGATCCATATGTTTGCAATTCATTTAAGCCATAAAACCCTTTGACTATTAGCCGTGATTTTGTCTTCAAAGCGGTCGTAAATTTGGAGTTGAACTCCATTACAACCAAATTCCGAAATAGTTGGTAAAGTACAAATATCAATGTAAACACTAGCGGAAAACACAGGATGACGAATCCAATTCCTTGATTTATTTTTACTGCAGATTTGCATTTCAAATATTTGGTATTGCGAATTAGATTAATTATATCTCTCTCGCAGCAAATATGTGTGAGTCTCATTAGTAAATTTGGCGGGATGTATGTGGACACGATTAGACAATACGTTATGTGATCGGAAAGTTTGTCTGTATCTAGAAATGTCGTAAGTGAATTCATTAAGAGTGAATCAAGGACTACAATGGCGATAAATATGGCGGTAGAGATTTGAAAAATTCCAAATAAGGAAATATTTAAAAATCTGGAATTAATTTTAAAATGGTCCGTTGGAATGAAAAAACAAACTGTTCCAAAACATTGCGCAATTTTCAAGGACAAATTCAATGTTGCACTCATTTTCGTAGAAAATTTGTTTTTATTTTTCTTGGATTGCAATTTTACTTCACAAAGGCGGGAGTAAAGCAGCCACAAAACTTTTCGAAAAAGTATGGCAGCAGCAAATGGGAGTACGGCTCATGAGAAGTTGCACTATACTACACTAATATGCTAAAGGTGCTTTATCGCTAATCACCAAATATGCAATTTCCGATGCAAATACAATTTATAAAAATTGATAAGGAATAGACGTATTGGACAACCAATAGTTATTGGCTTTTTATGGGCAAAGAAAATTTAAGGAATTTACATTTCAGGATTATTGGTCTTTTCACAAAATTCGTACGCTTTTCTTCGGTTTTGGAATGTTAACACAGTCAATATAATATACTTTTTAGCTGTCAATAATTAATCAATAATTCAAGTCAATAATTCAGTTTTTCATCGCATATATCGATAACTTAAATGGTTTAATACTCTTTATTGATTCATAAGATTAACTTTGTGAATTAAATTATGTAATGGTCGCTCTCTCACACTTCAGACATTCTCAATTGGAATATTAAAATTAAGTAGGGCATAACAGCCGATACGACCTGAAATATATTAAATTAGCTTGTAGAATTTATTAAATCATTTTAAATAATTGCAAGCTTTGCTGAATTTATCTCTCTGGTCTTTCTTACCGCCGGTAAAGTTCCATGGTCGATGTCAAACATGTCACAGGCTGATAACTTCCAATCCCAAGTAAGAACCCATCGAAATAGCTCCGATATCTGAATATAAATTTCATGGTCTTATAAAACCTTTTCTAAAATCTACAAAAATTGTTTTCAATGGACCATCAGAAATTATTAATATCGTCGTAATATGAAGCTCCTTTGCTTACTTGTGCGTCGGAGACACAATGTGTGTTAACCCTGAGCTCAAGCAATTCTTCCTTAACCTTGCCAAACTGTAAACATTATTTCATTGATTAACTTTTATATGTAGAATCCATGATTTAAAATGGTTTACTTGAAATCATACACTGGTAAATAAAGTTATTAGTAAATAATTAAATATTTTCGAAAGCTAAAACAGCCACAAATAAAATGCGTTTTGAAAGGAACTCACCCTTGAGCGGAGAAAATTACCAAAGCAGCAAATATAAATGGTGGCTAAGATGCCAAAAGTACTTAAAGCCATGGAGTTGAGGACAAATGAAACTTTTCCCTTGTTAGTGGCCCAGTTGAGATATCTGATCACATTTACTGCTGAATGGTAGAGCATTGCCAAACTGTACACGCCAGCAATTTTTGCGTAAGTATCCATTGTACGTTTTAATGTTACCAGCTCTGATTTAATTTCCTCAAAAATCTTGCAAAAGGAATTCTTATTTTGAATTTGCCCCATTTTTTGTGTGTTTTGTTTCAAGAAAAACATTTGGAATTCTTGCATCATCGCAACGTAAAGATTTAGCAGAATAATTCCAAAAATACTTGTAAATAGATACGCATGGATAAAAGATCCATATGTTTGTAATTCATTAAATCCATAACAGATTTTGATGAATAGCGGGGATTTTGTCATCAATGCTGTCGTAAATTTGGAGTTAAACTCTATGACAACAAGATCCAGAAGTAGTTCAGTTAATACAAATATCATTGTCAAAACTAGCAGAAAAGACAGGATGATGAACCCAATCCCCTGATTTATTTTCAATGTTGCTCTGCATTTCAAATATTTGATATTACGGACAAATTGAAGTATATCGCCCTCGCAGTAGACGTGAGTAAGTCTCATTAGCACATTTGGCGGGATGTATGTGGATGCGATTAGACAATACGTTATATGATCCGAAAGATGGTCCGTATTTAGAAATGTGGTTAGTGAATTCATCAAAAGTGAATCAAGAAAAACAATCGCGCAAAATATAATTGTAAAAATTTGAAAAATGCCAAATAACGAAGTATTTAAAAATTTGAACTTGATTCGAAAATGATTTGTTGGAATGAAGAAGCAAGTTGAGCCGAAAAATTCCGCAATTTTCAACGACAAATTCAAAGTTCCAATCATTTTGTAGATTTAACGAGTTTGTTTCTATCGTCAATGATGAAATTATTTCAACTCTCTCCAAAAAGACGCAAAATGATAAAACTCTTTGAAAAACCAATTTCAGCAGCAGACCGCGCAAGAGAAATTGTATTACACCAATATCCTAAAATATCTTTATTGTTAATCAACAAGCTACTGCAATTTCCGACGCAAATACAATTTGTATAATTTAATAAGCAATGAAAGCATTGGACAACCTGAAATTATTCCCTTCGTAGTGGCAAGTGACAACAAAGATGAAATCAATTTACATTTGAAAGTTATTGGTCGTAGCGAAATGTCAAAATTAAATTGGCTGAGTTAACGGAAATAATGAACAAAATCGTAAGCATTAAGTATTTATCGGCGTAATAGAAAGATCCAATTGACACGCTCAATGGTCGAAGTGCTAAAATAGATTTGCGAACGTGTGTAGGAGCTTTATCAAGACTATTGAGGTGATTAAAGGACAACAGCGTTTTATTAGATGTCTCATACACTTGGCCCATCATTTTGTAAAACTGAAGGAATAGTATGGTCATAATCGTTGCATTTACTATGCCGCGAACTGTTCGGAACGCCACGGCAAAAAATGTGTTGAGGACGACGACCCAAAGGAACACCACTTCGGCGCCTAAGACCCAATAACGGAAAACGGCATTGAAGTGCGCTTGCAGTACTGCCAGCTGTTGGTACGTTGCTAAATATTCGTCTGTGTTAGCTCCGGGATTATTTCGACGTAATCTAATAATTACATTTTCAAACACTAATATGTGAGCAACCTCAGCAATTCTACGTTTTTAAATTGTGAATCTCTATTTACATTGCCAATATGTGTACAACTTACGATAATATCGATAGAGCATCGATAAGAAAATGCATGTAGAAGGTAACAATCAGTACATTGAAAGCCAAAGAAAACACTTGAATTCCATGCCCTCCAAAGTGCATTAGACAGGCGCATATTTTGAACCAATGTGGCGGGTTTTTACCATAAAGCGACGACAGGAACACTGGAAAATTGGGTTTGGCCATGATGGCCTTTGAAATTGTTAACGTCATGAATATTGTCACAAACACGTAGCTTAACATGATATAAATGGTTTTTCTATTTCTTCGGCGGCTTCTTTGCTCATCACTTTTTTTGAGATCTGCAATTTAAAATATGCGTTAAAAAATCAAAAGTGACAGTAAACAAATCAAGTTAACAAAATTATTTCAAAAACAAATTGCAAATTAAAATTAATTACTAAGTCTGAATTTTTTGTTGATTCCTCCGTGAATTTGCACAATATTTCTTATCAGCTCACAGATCATTTTCTTGTTGGTTAACAGAGGTAAATGATTAATGTTGTAAAGAATTGACCCCACAGCTTGATAAACTATGGTGAATTTCAAAAACGCTGGTATCCCAGGACGGGACAAAAAACGGGAGCTCTGCCAAAGTAAAAACAGTTCACATATGTACGCCGTACACATTCGTAAGTATAAAATGTACCACCGGATTCTCAATGTGCTGCAAGACAACCCAGATCTATTAGCATTCCACCGGAATGGGAAGAACCCAAAAACAATTAGGACATAGATTAATATGCCAAACCAGGAAACAACGTTTAGGTGTCTCATTTCCAACAACATGTCTATAAAGTTGTAAAATCTAAACGAAAACACGGTTTTAGATTTTGTGATTCTATAACCATTTTCTATATTATCATACTAATATAAACTTTCTTCAACGCCATGTACCATTACACCTTGTATCCCTGAGTTTCGACGATGACTGAGAATGAGCGACGAATAAAAGTCGTACAAATTAAATACGCCTACCTGATCCACACACAAACAATTTGTGTAGGTTTAACTTCCAAATCTTACCACACAGATTATTATTCCGATTACAGTTAATAATTATAATGTGCAGAAGTCAAGGCATAGGATTTAGGAACGTCTCGTAAACATTAATTTCCGTAGCACCTTTTTGTATAAATATTAAACCGTCTAGCTAATTCACTAGTCATACATAATCAATGGACATGGGAATTATTCAATACCGTCGTTATATAATTTCATTAACTTAATTATCCGTAATCAACCCACCGTTTTTGCCTACGTAAACCTACCGGATTATATACCACACTGAATAAAAAATATCTGTAATTTTGGAAATCGCAGAACATCGTAATAGACCTTGCTAGGGACACATGTACTAATCCATATATATGCATATTTAGATGATATGTAATGTTTATATAATTATTTAGGTTGGTAACAGAATTTGCGATTATCGCCGATATATCATTTAAGCGTCTCGGGCAGCGGTGATGACATATTTATGAAAATCACACCAAGTATTGTAAATCAGTTTTTTTCCTTATATGAGGACGTCAATTGACAGACATTTTGTTGACCACACTATAGAATTAATTCAACTATGTTACCAAAAATGTGTTTATATTACTATTAAATGTTATTCTGTAGCATTTTTGATTGTCGCATCTGTCGGATTAAAGTAGTAAGGGTTTTCAAACATCCGCAATTGAAAGAAGAACATTAGGTACGTAAGGACTGTTGCAATGATCTAAATAAATTAAAACAACCATATTAGTTTTTAAATTACTACGAAATTTCTAAATACGCAATTTTTAAATGTTTAAAAAACCATTCTTATGGCTGTTACCCGTAAAATAAGTGAGTAGTTAATATTAAACAAGTTCAATCCCGTTAGTTTCCAGCGCCAGTTAGCCACCCAATGTATAATTTCTTTTAGCTGGAAGCATGTAAACATTACCTCTCGTCAGCTTTATCAAATCAAAATGGCCGTTCGCAAAACAATGTGAACAAAATTGCAAACATTCAAGTACTTATTCCTTTGAGTGGTTATCAATGGTTAATTAAAACGTACCTTGTCATCGCCTGCAGCAAAATGTTGTGCAGATAAATTTTCCAGTTGGTCTTGTGTCTTTTTTACCTTTGAAAGAGCAAAACGTTAAATTAATAACTTTCTGGTACGTTAAACAATTTACTTTACAGCAACAATATAACGAATTACTTAAAACCAAGTAATCTTAAAATCACTCACCGTGCTGGTAATGAAGTCACCGACACTAGCAGTCACAAAAATCACGATGCCGCAATTATAATGAATGGAGTGACTATTCAAGTAAAATAATTCATTGTCTGGCGTGTTCGGAGGTCGAAATTGGTCACTAAAATATAGAATGCTGGTAACCGTGCAACCAGCAATATTAATAAAGCCATAGCTCCCTCCGATTTTCCCAAAATCTTCCAAACATTTCTTTACTGCAATGAAATCTTCGACGAATTCTTTCAGATCAGTATTTTTAGTTATTTGCTTCAAGGGCATTTTTGAACACTTGTCCTCCAGATTTTCTTGACTTAAAATTTCCATTAAATTATTGGTAGCCTTAGAAAATCTGTTGATTGCAGCGAGGCCAACGATGACGAAAAATAAATTAGAATAAATGGATAAAATTACAGTAAGGACGTCAATGATCGTGAAAAATATTTTGTATGCTTCAGTAAAGAAATTTTGACTTTTTGATGAAAAGAATGGGCCAACGTCAACATTCAAATCCATTTTAACCATGCAAATAATTATTTCAGCGAAAAAAATTGTTACAACGCCAGTAAACAATAAGTAAATAAGTTGCCGCGTAGTAAATGTTGGCCGTAGCTGTGTCTTCGGAGGAATTAATAGAAAATTGAAAATGTCGTGGATTTCTCGAAAATAATACACAGTCGACCAGCGGTGAAGAAAATCGCCCAGGAAGAACGAAGTAACGAGAAGGTTGCGGGACAGGTTGTCCGAAAAGCTGGTTGAACCATTCAGTAAGGCATTGGGATTCAGCAATATAAAGACGTAGAAAGTATTCACAATCTGAATAATTGACAGCGTTGCTTGACAAATAATTCCTGTATTGATGAAGATTTTAAAGCGACCAATGGACTTGGTAAAAGATTTTGTGGGATGGCAAAGGGAGACTTTCCCTACGTACATTAAATACTTGAGTAACGATTCCATGTTTCCCCAATCTTTATCAACAAGGTACTAACAACTACGATCCCAAAAGTTTCTACATTTCCAAAAATTATTGCCCACAACGAATTTAAAGGCAATTAAGCTAGAACTAGTTTGAGCTATTGAAGGATGTTTGGGCCCTTTAATTTAATGTCGCGTGACCAATACTTAATGAATTAGCTTAATTATCTGCATGGGCTTTTATTGACTTAGACACAGGAACCACTTTCTAGTTTGGCAAATTATTTACACAAACAGTGGAACATTGAAAATAAACAGAATTAAGCTAATTAAGTCAACAAAACTGAACCTATTACAGTACTAAAATGGCTTAGTTGATGCTTATAAAATGATCTGTCAACAACATTTGACAATTTTACATTTTTAATATCTAACCAATAAATTACATGGTAATTAGTGGAAACAAAACAAAAGTTAAATTAAGCTCCAGTAAATTGTAGATATTAACATTTGATGCTATGATTACGTATTGACCATTAAAATGGATTCCTATTCAATGTTGATGAAGCCAAATGTATATGAACAATTTTATTCCAACATTTCATAAAATAAATGATTTTGTTTATAAAATATAATTCACCAGCTGCTTTCTTTAAGAAGCTTCAGTGGAGTTTGCAAATGATGCCATTGCTTTCTCCGATCCTTCCAGGATCCGCAGTTGAAAGAGAAACATAAGGTATGTCAGGATGGTTGCAATTATCTTAAAGTAATAAATCAGCATTAAATATATACATTGTCGTTGAATATGTAAATATGAATACAGAGTTAAAAAGTAAACATGATTGCTACAAGCAGTTTTTTCCCAAATTTTCAAATGCAAAAATGAATACATAAGTCATTTAAAAGCATATGGACTTGATTTTCTCTGACATTTGTTACCTGCAAAATAGTTCCGTAATTAATATTAAATAAATTAAAGGATGAAAAACTCCAATCCCAACTCAACGTCCACTTGGTAATTCGTGAGGTCTGTTTGAAAAGTTTATACGTAAAATTATACTTTAATGAACGAATTGTGGAGATTATTTGCATTTTTTTGAACTTTACAAAGTAATTTTAGTTTTGGAATTTTTTTAAGAATTTATAATTTTATTTACTTGCTTATTCATTGGGTAAAGCATTTTGGCGGCTAAATTCCCTAGTTTTTCCCGCTCGCCATGAATCTGCATGAATCATGCATCTAATCATTTTCTTGATTTTAAATTATTGTTACAACTAAAATCGAAAGTATTGTAAAGCATTCTATACGTTTATCAAAACACGACATTACAGCTGTTCCAAAAAAAGAACGTGATCCAAATTTCTTCTTACCGACGATGTCATGTAGTTGCCCAAGCTAGTGATAAGCAGAATCATACTGACGCTGTTGACCTTGTGGAACGTCCCTTGGACAAAAAAAGAAACCCTTTGGGACAGCACATCACTAAAATATGTTGTAAGGACGGTCGCGGAGGAAAACAAAAGCACTAAAGCATAATTTCCAGCAATTTTACTAAAATCTTCCAAACATTTCTTAACTTGAACAAAATCATTGGCAAACAATTCCAAATTTAGTTCTTCAGTATTTTTGGAAATAATTGCCCCCGGATGTATTTGCTGCTCCACATGAAAAATGAGTCTCTCAATTGACACTTGATACCACGAAACGCAACAAATCCCGGTTATCGTGATGAACAAAATTGCATAAGCTTTGAAGAGGCAAACCAAGGCATCCGACAGGATGTGAACAATTGCAACCGCCCATTTAACATACACATTTTCTATTGCAAGAGAACGGATGTCAAGTTCGAGATCAGCTTCCGCCAATAGGAATAACAATTCAAAAAGAAATAACGCCGCAAGTATGGCCATCGTCAGATAGATTTTATTTCTGATTGAACATTTCCGAGTTTTGAGACATCCCGAATTTAGAAGGGACTGATGAACGTTTAATATTTCTGCAAAATAAAATACAGTTGAACAGCGGAAAATGAAATCCCCTAGGTAAAAACAGCTTCCAAGGATGTAAAAGAGAATGTAATCGGACAGATTGGTGTGCGTCTCGAGATAAGCCTGGACTGCGTTTAATGCAAAGAAATAAATAGCCAGTGCTAGTTGAATCCCACAAAGAACAACTTGACAGATGTTTCCTAAATTAACGGACAACCAAATCTCCTTCCGGATTTGCACCCTAAATGATGGCTTTGGATAGCTTTGACAGCATTTGCCGAAAATAATTAGACATTTCAAGAAGAATTCCATTCTCAATGTTTTTGATTAAAATATAATTTTGAATATGTTCCGTGTCAGGACGCACTAAATTTATACTTGGCAACATGGTAAAGCATGGCAATACTGCATGTCCAATCTTATCGTTAGTGCGTTCTGGCATTCGACTTTTGAGCGAAAACTGTGTAGTGCGTTTAGGAACTAGCAGATTTTAATTTTAGTGCGTCCTGATGTTTCGCTGACGATATATCAAATGATAGTTCATTGTCACAAAAGCGTTTGAAATACCGTACGAAAGAATACTCGTGTATGCCAAGTCATCCTGCAAAACTCCAAGGTATTACTGCACTATCATACCCAAATAAGCCTACATAATGTCATTTGACACGAAAGAAATTTATACTGCACGCCATTATAAACGCTGCAAAGCAAAGACTTAAACTAGAATATAATATGCATAACATCCAAAAAACTACAGTAGCCTTAACTCATGCTGATTCCCATTTATGTACTCGTGATCAGCTTAATTAGATACATACGTTAAATGGATACGCGTAATAAGTAAACAGATACCCACCAATTTGAATTACTGGAGTGCTTAACTTTATTGCGTGATCGCATTTATGTATTTGCTTGCTTCGTTTATTAGCATATTATTTTACGGATCATGCGTATGTAGTAATTCACATTGTAATTTTTTGTAAGTATTACAAATACTCACCTTGCTGCAACTGCAATAAATTCATCTCATATTGAATGCCGTGTTTTGAAGGTTCTATGTGGTACTTATGCAATGGGTATAACTAGGAAGGGGTGGACATTAAATAAATCAGACTCTAAAACTAATAACAAATCGGATACATTTGGAACAGCCAATGCAAACGTAAATTTAAGTACGCAATCATACAAGAAACAAATTTGGTTTTGTTTAAAAATTTGTATAGATTTTAATTGGTTTTTGTTTAAGATGTTTCCGTGGAATTGATAGTAGTTGGCGTAACCACTTTCACCGACCCCTCCAGGATCCGCAGTTGAAAGAGAAACATGAGGTACGTCAGGATAGTCGCAATTATCTGGAAATAATGGAACTGCTTTTAATATAAAATGACAAACAACCACGTCAGTTTATTGCAATGCATACTTTATATGTACAGTAGAGACTCGCTATAACGACCCTCTTTATAACGGCGAATTCCCTATGACGGTAGCAGTTTTCCTGTCAGAGACATTAATTTACATGCATACAATTTTGATTCTATAATACAAAACAATACAAGAGCACATTTTTATAACGGTCAAATTTTGCTGCTTTATAGGGTGCCGTTATAAAGAGGTTTTGTTGAACAGGGATATTTTTACGCCTTTAGTAAGTAATTAACTATGTATACTTCCTAAATTACGTATCAAAGTATTTCGGTATGAACAAAGACTGTTTGCACAAATTTTCTTTAAAATTCTTAACCTGTAGAATGGTTCCGTAATTAATATTAAATAAATTAAAGGATGAGAGCCTCCATTCCCAGCTCAAAGCCCACTTGATAATTCGAGAGGTCTGTTTAAAAAAACAATAATACATGTTGATCGATTACAATTAAAAATA
>JAQGAK010004640.1:0-11755 GCA_034696945.1 Lipothrix lubbocki
AAATTAAATTAAAATTTTTAAATTAAATTAAAATTTTTAAATTAAATTAAAATTTTTAAATTAAATTAAAATTTTTAAATTAAATTAAAATTTTTAAATTAAATTAAAATTTTTATATTAAATTAAAATTTTTAAATTAAATTCAAATTTTTATATTAAATTCGACTTTTTAAATTAAATTCAAATTTTTATATTAAATTCAACTTTTTAAATTAAAATCAAATTTTTAAATAAGATTTACCGCTTTCAAATTTTGATTTTTTTTTTAAAATTACCTTCAAATTTTCAAATAGTAAAAACTTGATCGATCACTATTTCCCTCCAAAAATTAATATTTGTGCTTATTCTTGTCACTTAAAAATCACACAGAAGAAGAATCCTTGACGGCACTGCCTGCAAGTTAAAACACAGAATAAAATTAAATTTCTTAAATTAACTTATTTCCTCTTAATTATCTTAATTTAGAAAAAGAAAAAAAATATTTTTTATATATACAAACATATATGTATATTCATATTTGTATACACAACATATGCCATTTACTCCCTCAAGTTCGTGAACTAACATTGAAAATCAGCTAAAAATTACTCATGCATAATTGCGTCGTGTTTACACGGAAGAATTTTCCCATATAACAAAACAGAAGGGTTTCCCATGCGTAAAAAATTAGAATATGCCCAATTGTAAACAAGACGAGAGCGACGAGGGAACAATAATTTACCTTGACTTTACTCGCGGTCTCCTCAGATGAACGATAACTTTATAATGCTGGGCTCAGCACTGAATAACAATAAGGAAAGATATTAAAAATTGGACACAAAGTGATTTTATTGTGCTGTTGTTTTATCATCATAAAAGACCTTTCTTTATAGTTTAATTTCTGAATAAAAATTAATTTCCAGTTACCTCCTACGTATGTTTTCCTTCTGTCATGAACCTTAATTTCCTCCTACAAGGTGTTTATTTAGAAATTTATTTATATACATTTATTTTCTGACCGTTAATAATATACACCCGCGGGCCGTAAATGTCAATTCAATTTATTTCCAGCTATTTATTTATTCAATTTAATCCATTTGTAATTTCCCAATAAATTTTGGCGGGAAATTTTAAATAATCATTTATCAGAGAAATAACACTAAAAAAATTATTCCTGTATATAATTCCTCAAAATTTAAATTAAACAAGCTGATTCAGATTTACTGGACCAACTATTTTGCAAACAGACCCAAGTCAAGATGAATATTGACTGAAGGAATTACGAAAGGAAATTAGCGCCTGGAAATATTTATACGCAGATAAGAAGCGTTGCTAAATGAAATCATTTCTTGGAACTCATGTCAAACTTTAGTACATTTACGATTATATAATCCAATTGAAATTTGTAATAACTATGTGAAATGAAAATTCTCGGAATTCATTAATTTAAACACGCAAACTTCTCCTGGATCTGTTTACGCCCTGAAAACACTTGCATAAAAAATCAGGATGCTCAAAAGTGTAAGTGATTGCATATTTAGGTGCATTCAACACGCAATTTAAACTGCGGAGCAAGGGGTAAATTGCCAATATAATGTACATATACATTTTAACAGAGTTGTGTATATTATTAATGTTTAGTGCGCCACAATTGCTTTTATATGGAATATGATTATACACATGCATATGCGTAAAAAACAATGGGGATTATAGTTCAGTATTACATTTTAGGAAGAACGACACTGGGAAACCCTAAGGGTGCACCGGAGTATAAACCCAGACTTTTTTCTCTTTCACCAATCCATGATAATAATTATATCCTCATTAACTCACGCGATTGCAGTGCTCGCAATGTAATTTATTAAACAATCTTGACTTTGCTCTGCGTCAGGAACGTTAAACCTGTTTTACACTGCAAAGCCCTTTAAGAGCCTCGTATATATATGGAAGACCTTGAGTATTTATTGCACTCTGATCATTTCAGTTTCACTGACCAACTCTTCATTGCATTAGTCGATATATGGGATTATGGAACCTGTATTAATTTACTTTAAATTAGATCGTTAATTTACTCCTCATTGGGTACCTAAATGCAAAATGAGGTATCGTCGGTAGAGATGCAAAGTGGGCTGTCTCCATGCGAACCTTAATGCAAAATGAGGCATCGTCGGTGGAGATGAAAAGTGGGCTATTTTCATGTGAACCTAAATGCAAGATGAGATATCTACCACTTGAACAATTCTGTGCAAAGATGGGATATCCTGCCGTTTAAATTGCATTAAAAACTGGTAAAAACGGCGGGAGCTTTTGTATTTAAAATTTAAAAGGCAATTGTAAATTATTTAGTGGAGTTTTCCCATATACCTTGCACTTAAAATGAGCGTGGATGTCTCATTTTGCATAGCTATAGACGAACATATGGAGATGGCTCATTTTGCATCTCCACTGACACGATGTGTATAATTGCAAGATCGACCAAATTTCTTTTGGGGAAAAAACAGTTTAAAAAAACTAGTTGTGGAGTTAAAGTCATTAAATCTATGCGATGTTTTCATGGGATTTTTTGCAAATTACATGTGTCTAAACGCTAATAGCAAAAGTAATAATAAAAGTAGTAAACTGTAAAATCAAATAATAGTTTATTGTTAATTTTAATTCAAACATGTGATTTTGAGGTGGGCGTTTTAACACGCAGTGTTTGATTGACATAATTTTCACGTAATTTGTTCCGATCTTCCACTCCCAATGCGTTTGACTTCCAAATCTTACACGTGGAATAGATTAATGTAATGGACATCCACAACGTAATGACACTATACTGCAGGTGTGCAAAAAACTATTCATTACCATGGTCAAAACCTACTCATTTACTAAAGCACATCTAGCCGTCTCATAATGATGATTTTAATGACAGTAATATTTTGTGTAAAATTATTACAAAAATTGTTTCTATCACCCTCCTATAAAAACATGAGATTTTTCTAAAGTCTGAAATACTGGACGTAGAATGACGTAAAATACGCTAATCGAAAGCTTATGCGCTGAGAAAAATGATATGAACAAATGTTAAATCAAATTTTATAATTTTACCCGTTTTTGGATGAAAAATCCAAAATATTGGCCACATTTTATTTTTGTCTAAAACAACTTCAACTCCCTGACTTTATTCTATAAGGTTTTAATTTTGTTTTACTATTGTGATTAACTTCAGAATTCCAAAGGTGTTATTTTTGTTTTGTTTCCAAATATGTTTTATGTACGATCTTGGATAATTGCTGGGTGTTGTGGCATATGTACAAATATAGTAGATTTGTTGTGCAAATTTTCCTACTTCCTCCTTATTGTAATCTCATTTATTGTCCAAATTTGCTAATCCATTTAAGCTTAGGCTAATGCTTTGAAGTTTTATGAGATAGTAATTTTGTGATAAAAGTTGTAGTTGCTCATGATCGAACATCCAGGATTTAATTATTGTTGATAATCGCTTCTATTAAAATAGCCCAATTTTATTGTCACTCTAAGGTGGTGGGTTATACATCCTAATGCGCGCATGTTTAATTTACATACATACATGAATTTCACATTTATCAAATGACGAGCTTTGCTCTGGGGTTAAATGTGTGTGAGCATCTTAATGTTGAACCAGGACACATGGAGAGACAAAATGTAAGTCAGTATAGAATAGAAAGTGGGTTATTTATAATGAAACGACGCAGTTAGATCGGACAATAAGAGAAAGTCTAGAGAAGAAAAGTACTTAAAAGTAAGTAAAGTTGTCACATTCCAAAAGCACCGCAGACCCATTTTTAAAATCGCCACTAAAGCAACAAGTGATAATAATTATATCGTTGGCGGATTTGCAAAATGGGCTATCTCCATATGTGCGTCTATAGCTGCAAAGTGGGACATCCAAGTTCATTTGAAGTACAAGGTAAATGGGATAACTCCATTAAATAATTTAAAATTGCCGCGCAGTTGAAATTTTAAATACAAAAGTTCCCGCCGTTTTTACAAGTTTTAATGCAATTTAAACGGCAGGAAATCCCAGCTTTGCACAGAATTGTTTCCGTGGTGGATATCTCAACTTGCGCTTAGGTTCATTATGGTGATAGCCCATTTTGCATCTCCACCGACGATATTGAGCGGAGATTTATTTGAATCTGTTGGGATGTAGCCATAGGCGGAGCATAAAATCCACAACAGATCAAAATGCCGTCAAAAATCCAACAATTAATAACTTTCAGTGTTTTTAATGGTAAGCGCTGCTACCGCATGCACAAAAAATTGGAAGAATACATGTATGTTCGATTTCAGGTGCTGCTCTAATCGCTGTATAAAAGCAGATCCATGGCAACCATTGGGAGTGTGTGGACCAATGCTGTGGTCAGAGGGGTTTGATCCGGAGAACGGCGGCACTTCTGAAGGTTAGTGCGGATAATTTTTTAAAATCATTTATCGCGTACAGTGGAACCTCGCTATAAGAGGCCTCCATATAAGAGAATTCTCTCTATAAAAGCTCCTTTGGCTCGTATGTCATACATGGTTATATGCATACGAGCTCTCTATATAAGAGAATTTCTATATAAGAGGCAGATTTTGGTGATTTAGAGCGTTCTCTTATAGCGAGGTTCCAGTGTATTACATAATCCAAATTCAATCATTAATCTATAAACTTTAAACATGAACTACTAGATAACTTTAATGAGAATGTTTCTCCTGCTCCTGAAGAGGCGGAAAAACAACGCTTTGCTTATTAGCCATGGCCACTTTCAAGGGTATATTTTTTTAAATTTGAGAATTACCATTATACGGTTTGTCCAAAATATTATTATTATTATAAAAAATATTTACACATGTACGATTAAATTTGTTCAACACCATTGTAACAGCTTAGACCGGGAGAACTATGCGGAGAACGCGCTAGCTAGGTGGACCTGCTGTAGCGGGAAATGTCGCGTTAGAAATGTAGGAGGAGAAGCACATTGAAAATTCATATAATTCGTTTTGATTCTATTGGCGCTATATTCAAAATTAATATGAACTTTTCTGCATATAGAAAAGAATTTTACAGTAGTGAATTTTTTATGCTATAATAATATTGCATACAACAACTGTCCATATATGCTTAGCAATGGCTTAGTTTGCGCATAGCGCTTTATTTTAATGACGGCGTTATACACAATTAAATAACACTACAAGATCTATGTTTAACCAAAAATTGTATTACATTATTGAACATCAGCATTTTTTTGTATTTTTTAAATATATATTTTTATGTGATGCAAATGTGTACGATATTCAAAATGTAAAATGTAGCTCGTCCTCCTGCTGCCAAAGCAACGAACTAAAATTGAACGCAATTTCCAATAAATCTCCTGTCATAGCTGCAATAAAACCCAGAGCAGCAGCGAGTTCCACGTAATGTGCACAGTCCACCTGGCTTAATGCACTGCAAGGATTAAAATTTGTGCCATGATTAAGATTTTCGAAAATTTAAAAAACAACTCATGTATTTTTTAAATTAAAAAATGAGTTGTTGTTTTTTAAATTAAAAAATACATAATTACGTAATCATAAACCTTGCCTAATATAAATCTTACCTTGCCTGGCTTTTCTATTTCGGCAGCTATAGTGACGCTGTTGTCAGTAGTGCCATCATGGTCTGAACTCTCTTGAAAATTTCAAATGGAATACAATTTTTTGAATTTGTGTGAAACATTAATATTACATTGCAAACGATTAACTATAGAATAAAAACTGTTAACACACCTGTCAAGGCATTCTCGTTTTCAGCCATCACCTCCCGCCTCCCCCGCCTTGGTGTACAAACTCCATATTTCCAGTATGGATTCGCTCTTCGGCACCACCCAGAGCAGCACTCCGAATTCAGGTTGCATTGATTGTCCCAATCCCATCTGCAACCCGTGGCAATGGTAACCAACAAGCAGAATATCAAAGTGAATTGTAAAATTCTCGTAGCCATGTTGATGGTAAAATTTGCTGTGCTTTTGAAATAAGCAGTAATTCCAAATTTTGGAAATTTTAAATATTCCAAGTGTGAATTTATCTCTTGACCTGTAAGTGTGAAAGAAATGTTTCTGATGATCTTGGATGGAGCCAACCCTGGCTTTATATTCCATTCGGAAAAATAGTAATTAAATTCAAAAATTAGACTGCCAAACAGTTCTAAATAATAATAAATAAAACATCATAAAATTTGCGCGTAATAAAAGTAAACAAGAAATTGAAAATTTATTCCATAATGTGTGAATTATGCACAACTTTGCAGACTTGCAGAGCACAGACATAATAGCAGGATCCTGCTTTTTATGAAAAAGGACGTCAATTTACATCCAGCTATATGCTTTCATTTTTTGCATAAAAGATTTTCTCTTGTTGTGCAAATAATGTTTTCATTACTATTAACTCTTATACGGAATTCTATTTTTTATTTATAATTCTTTTATATTTTTGTTTACAAATTATTTATATATTGTCCATAGTTATTTTTACGCTACTTCCCTTCCAGGACTTCCAAGGAAATAATTGTAATGTGGTAAATATTTTTATTTACCAAGAATTATCAGATTGCTATTATTACCTGCTGTTTTTATTATGACATTTTGCTGTAAATGTATAAATTCAAGACTGAAAAACGCAAAAGATTTTAAATAATATTTTAAAATAAAGCAGTAACTTCAGATGTTATCGATGAGAGAATTTCATTATATTTTAATTTTACCACGAATTCGTCAAAAACTATTAAATTGCATCAAATGGTCCAAATAACTTTTATTTAGCAACCTATAGCATAACATTAATAAGCCATTAAATATTTTACTTAACCCTGGCGACTTTCAGAACTTTCAAATTCGCATAATAATTACCCAATCTCCATATCTTCCGGAGTAAATCTGTCCCTGGAGCGTTTAGTGCGGAAACGTCGCCGCAATGTCCAAAGTTTTAAGGAAAATCTCTTTTTCGGCTTCAGAATAAAAATCTCTAATTCTTCAGGAGTTTTCTGTAAAAAATTAAACACGTTGTGTAATTCTTGTAATGCTTCGTCATGCTCTTTTGCCACAATTTGAACAGCCTCCTGCATACTAATCCCCCGTTATGTAGTTCATTAAGAGGACGGCAATATTTTAGATTGCTAATTGTAAGATTAAATCGAGGAGGAAAGACCCGCCGGACTTTTGATTCCGGAGGGAATCTCTCAATGGTCTGATTCATCGTCCATAGCTGGAACATAACTGCCGTTATTTTTAAGTTGATCACATGCTTGTGATACGATTATGATATGATTATGTTCAAATTATTCATGGTAAACAGTTGTTTTATTTCCACTCAAATAAATCCTCGTTGTTCGCCAAACGTCAAAACGGACGGTGTGTGAAAATCCTACACGAAGCGAGAAATGAGTGGAAAGTTTTAGCACATCTTTAGAGATTTGGCAAAAAGTATTATAGCACTTTGGGAGTTTTGGCTGACGAAAGAATTTTTACAGTGCATTAAAATTTATTGATTTAGTGACTATAGGTTAAGATTCAAAAATCCTTGCATTCCAGATTCCAGTCAAAATACTTTTGTTTACACCAAAAGCAATTTACGAATGCTTAAGAACTATTGTTACAACCTATTGTTCAATAGCAACGATTTTGTTATGATAAGCCAAGCAAAATTTGAAAATGACCCTTTTTATTAGAATCGTTCAAAGGGCGTTCATATACTTTTCTTTGCACAAACGTAGGCCAGTTCACATACACACGCAATTCTAGGTAGCCTAAACTGAAAAAACGGGTAGCAATGGGCTCGGTTCAAGAAGGGTTAAAGTTAAATACATATGTATTTTACATACATATATTTAACGGTCGAATTTTGCAACATGGTGTACTTTATTTTACGAACTTGTAAATGGTCAGCTTAGTCTGTGAATTGAATTGAAAAGCCCGAAAAATTTGATCTGTACTGGACGTACAGTAAACAGTGATGAGGATCATTTCCTTAAGTGTGTCAACAATACTTCAAAAATAAGCAAACGATAATTTACGAAAAAGTATATTTTCGTATCGGGCTAAATGGAAATGACGTTTTTAGTACAATCAAGTACGGTTTCATTTATTTTCAAGTCATTATTAGTCAAATTCTTGTCATAATTAAACATTCTAAAATGCATTCTATATTGCATTTATAAGTTATAATAATTATTATGGAATACGTTCATAAACTATATCTCTACATTTGAAAGGCCGGAAGCCAAGATTGAAGCTTCCACGAACGAGCCACACTCGTGTATGTTGTGAGTTGACTGTAAATAAGTTACCTCAAAACCACTTCCTTGCCTTCAGAGACAACAAGAAAACTAATGAATACTTATTGTACATATAACATTTGTTTTGATCTCTTGATTGCCAATGTAGTCTAAAAGAGAGCAGTTTCACTCTCACCAGCATCACTTTCAAGAATTCCAGTTAAATAATACATCCGACCAAGAGATTCAAAATTTGAATTGGAAGCGCGCGCTAAATTATAATTTGCGTTGAAAGTTGAACGCAACGTAAAATTATAAATTTACGTCAGATTGTTGTTTCTTTGGTTCGTAATACTTATAACTTAAATTTTAAGTTAAGTTATAACTTTTGCGTGAGTTTCGCTACCTGTCTAATATGAGATTACGGGAAGTTTCAGGCTGATAAAGGGTAGAACCCGAAACGTTGCTCTAATAAACTGTATGTAAAATTTCTTGTCTTTCGTATTTCAATAACTTAAAAAATTCCACCATATGCCCTCTTGTTTACTCATAAAATGATTGCATTAAATTAACCAGTAACATTATTATGGATGAAAGTGTTTGTAGGACGGTGTTCAAATACATGAGTTTGTTCCAGTAATAATAATTTAAAATATATGATGGTTGTTAAATATCGTAATTTATTATTGTTCAGTAATTTTGGTCATCCAAAATTCTTATTTTTATGTTTTTTCTAAAGTTGTTACATGAACCTTTTCAACAGGTTAATTCTTCATGGTTCTGGAACTTCAACTGAAAAAACTTCGTCTCAATTTAAACTTTGAAGTTCAGTACAGACAAACACAAACAAAATTTAGAAAGAACTGTATTCAGTGTATAGCACGTAGTCATCAATGGCAGCATTTGCGTTTTCATCGGAAGAGAAATTCGATGATTCTCTTTTGGCAACTGATTCCTCGGCATTCTCGCCTGTTTCTGGAAATGCATCGTCGGCACCAATCGTGTTCTCCTCAGCCTCATTTCCCTCCGTTTCGTCGTTAGGATCGTCGGGGTCAGAGGTCTCCTCATTGGCGCTTTCAACATCATCGTTTATTTCATTGTCGAAATCATCAGTACCCTCGCCTGTTTCTTCGTCAAGTTCGGGTGGACCAGTTTCATCCGCATCCATATCACTCTCTTGCTCGTCTTCTGCTCCATTACCATCGTCGCCAGGGGGAGAACTAATGACGCTCTCGTCTTCTTCATTGTTATTCTCCTCCGCTGAATCGTCATTTTCCGGAACAACTGTATCACTTTCATCCGCAGAGGCCAAAACCTGGTTGACATCGTCGCCAATTTCTCCCTCCTCTGTATC
Organism: Lipothrix lubbocki; assembly: GCA_034696945.1. Classification (NCBI taxonomy): domain Eukaryota; kingdom Metazoa; phylum Arthropoda; class Collembola; order Symphypleona; family Sminthuridae; genus Lipothrix; species Lipothrix lubbocki. Next base: position 9,585 of record JAQGAK010004640.1, read on the forward strand.
GTTTTCGTCCTCTGGGGCTGGGTCGTCGTTAACTTCCAAAGCATCCTCAACAATACCCTCGTCTTCATCAGCATTTACTGAATTAGACTCTCGCTTCACCTCTGATTCGGCGCCTTCTTCAGGATCGGCATCAGTGGGGGTCCAATCTTCGTTATTACTGTTTTCGTTATCTTTATTTAGTAGGTCTTCCAGGACTTGTAAAGTGTACTCGTCCGAATCTGGAATTCCGCGCTGGGGAGAATAATAATTATTATATGTTATTAATTTCAAATTAACTTTAAACCTCATTTATTTTACTCATGTAGAAGTCAATCGTAGGCTAATAAGGGAATAAGAACTACCTTGAATATTCCCCTGGGATGAACGACATCAGGGAGAAGAACTGCTAAGCAGATGCAAATTGCAACTCGGACTGGATTCATTGTGAAAATGTACACTGTGAGAATCGATACCCGTTGCGATATTAATGTAGACTGATTCTAATTCGCACAGAATTCAAACATTTTCAGTTAGTCTTAACGGATGTTCCCATCATTAATGTATGCGGTTACGCTTTATTTTCATGTCAAAACAAGCTATTTAAATAAACTTGAGGTCTCTGTAACTAGCTAAAAAATGCATACCTATGTTATTATTATAGCTATAGCTCCCATGCATAGATATTATATGTAACACATATATAAATAAACCAATGATACCTTTGCGTACATATCTCTCTAATGCTTATCATTTAATGTGGTGACATGATTTTGATTTGTCAACTTGCAAATTAAACTGCAAAGCACTTGCCTACTCTACCCCAGCTTAATTAGCTATGATCTGAAATCACTGCCAAGGATGACACAAGATTTTGGTTTGGACGTCCGTCCCTTAAGCCAGATAACAAACCGATGACTGTAAAGACAACAGACATTAGCCGCAATTTAATGAGTAACTCGAATGCTTCCTAATTTAATGAGTGTCATAAAGCCTGAGTCATATCAAGACATAATTTATAAATCTACATATAAGATATAATTAATACTACGCACACAATGATTGAGACGATATGTAACTATATCTCTACAGAAACATTTCTGAGCCATGTACTTAAATCAACTTGTGGTTTGAATGATAAAAATTACTAATTAGTATGCTAATTATGCTTGTGGGACACAACTCCAGGAGTGGTCATCAAAACAATTTCAACAGTGAAAATCACACTTCCGATCACAAGAAGAAAAGCTCTGGTGACTATGAAGCATCCCATCCCGGACAAACCAATGGTTGAGTTCGACAACATCCGCTCTAGCCGCTCTAACTATTAATAAATCAAAAGAGACAAATCACAACGTAAAATTATACTATTATAATCTATATTGACTAACGACCCACACAACCCGCGAACATCTTTGGCTGTGTTATGGTAATTCTTCAAAGCCATTTACTCCATCTCTTCCAATTACCTACCTCTTGAGAGTGCAGGTGGCTAGGACATTTCTGAATGCACATATTTATCGCATGAGCGTAATCATGGATTCGGGCTGCCCATAATGACATAATAATGAGCTTCAAAAGAATTATTACAAGTGTGAGAGCTGCCAGAACTGACCGGTGAGCACTATTCCCATGGACTGAAGGTGTAATTCCTTGATGAATCTGTCCAACATAGAGCAAATATATAATTCAGGGACTATACTACAAAGCTAGTAATTGGGATACATGTTTTTACAATATCTTCATTCTGGAGTATTAACATACTTGCATACAGATTAAATACATATTCATGGTAAAGGAGACGAGAACCAAGGGCGAAAGGATCTTTTCAGCTTCCCAAAGCAAGTGCAGACAGATTAATTGTTTTTTTCTCATCTCAAACCACAGACTCTCTCGGAACATCGTTTCAACTACGGACAAAGTTTTATCAGTTTTACAATATTGTTGTATTTACGGAATGTTATAATGATTATGACTATGGGATATATTTAAATCAGCAGCAAATAAATCAGATTTTAGCAGCAAATCCACTTGCAGCAAACCTACAGCAGATTAGCAGCAAATAATTTGGGTCAGCAGCAAATAATTTAGGTTAGCAGCAAATTTAGCTAACTTGCATCAAATTTAATAAACTTGCATCAAATTTAATAAACTTGCATCAAATTTAATAAACTTGCATCAAATTTAATAAACTT
>JAQGAK010004641.1:0-11748 GCA_034696945.1 Lipothrix lubbocki
GGGGGCAAAGACGGGGAAGTTTCTTCGCAGACACATCTTAACATTCGAAAATTGTATTTTGGAGACAAGGGAGAAACAGGTGGATCATACAACGAGGGGTTGTCTTTTCCTATTGATATGATTGACTGCTTACTAGAAGGCCTCAATCAACTCTCAACTTTTCATCGATCTTGAATCAACTCTTTCGAGCCTAATATACTTCAAATAAAGTTTTAACATTAGTAATAGTCTTTCTTTTTTCGTTTTACATTTTGAACAATTTATTCAACATATAATTACAACAATGAGTTTGCCAGCTATTCAATCTGTGCTTGGAGAGGCTTTGTTGAAATCCCAGAAGCGGAAATCGACTAATAATTCGGGTAATGGTCATACTTTTGTGATATTACAATTATTATTATTCTAATGTTTATAGTTCAAATTGGATTCTAATTCTACATGTCTGTATATTGCCTGTGTCGGTGTTCATTTTTAATGATAAACAACTTCTAATTACACAATTATGATCGTTACAGGTTCTGATGGTCCTGTTCGTGCTTCAGAAAGAAATCACCAACATCCTGAAGAGAATCGCACTGGAAAATTAGCAAGTAAGTCTAACTGATTTTTTAAATCTTTATTTAGTTTTTTAAGACCGGCCTGAGCATTTTGTTTGTTTGAGTTTTTTGCAGGATAAATCTAAAATGTTGTAACTCTTTCTAATTTTGTGTTTTCATTTTTGCTGATTTTTAGGTGACGCCTCTGGAGAACCTGAGACTAAGCGTTCCAGCATGACTACGTCATCTCAACTGGCTTCGGGGCAAATCGGGTCACCGCCAACTCCTGAAGATTCCATTCAAGAGACACTCCCACCGTGTGCTGACGGCAACAACTCTAACGAACTCTCTAAGATTCCTACATGCTACTACAGAACTCTGCCTTACAATGGTTCCGAGTACACTTTTGTTTATATTAAGCGTCTGGGTAAAACTGTTAATATGAATATTTCTCGAATCCCCTGGTTGATTCAACGACTTTGCTACTTTTATTCTATGAAAGGGGACGACATGACCGCAATGGTCAAATCGATTCAAAGTTGTGCAAACATTATTGAAAAACAGGTTGCAAACGATGATGATGATGATGATAACGGCCTTGATGTTTAATATGTTACTCTCTTGAAAAAATAATTCGTATTGTTGAATATGGCAATAAAATGAATTATTCTAGACTTGATAAAAAATACACTATCTACATCTCTACCGTGGGTATTATTACTGCACTAAACATATTTTTCATAATAACTTCGTATATTTACTAATTGCATAGTATTTCATTAGATAAATAAATTTAATTAAACAAAAATCATATTAATAACATGCACTTTTTGTTACTATTATCACGAATACAATTTATCATTTTAGGATCATTCTATAGGGATAGGAGGGGGAGGGAGAGGAAGGAGCTTGTCTCGACCCCTTTCCCCTCCTCTCCCCTCCCCTTATGTCTCGACAAGCATGTGGGGGCGCGCGCGTGTCGTCATATACTTAGAACTCTTTTCTATTTCATCAGAAATCATTACACCAGCAGCTAAATAACATTGTTAATTCAAAAAACTTCGTTCTATTTCAATTTTTTCCAAAATCTAACCTTACATTATCTCTAATACAAGATGTCTCGAATGATTTTGGGATACGTGAAAACAACCGAAAAGTTTTACCACGGGAAAGGTCATGTTTTTTTAACTGACTTTTACGGTGTAGACGCTAAGAAAGCTCAGGATCTTGTAAATACGAAATATTGGTATCAGTACCGTAAGCGATTTTCTAGTGAAGTGACAGAAAATTCAAAAAATATATATCGTGAACTAAAAAATTATTTTCATGGTATCTTATCTTCACCAGGAGTCGGTTCAATCATGTTATTAAATTCTAAACACGATCGGTCAGTGGCACTCTTGGCGAATGTTATTCACGGCAGACTTATTTATCACGGATGGAAATTAGGTGTTGTGGCTCGGAATCAAGACGGGACTTCGTTATTGTTTGGAGATGGTGACGACAATTCAATTTTTCTTTGGTTAGAAAAATCTGCCCATTTGGTTTTGCGGTGGCAATATTTCTCCACTTATTTGGGTAAAGCAAATTTTTATGATTATGATTATAATTATTATTATAAACAGAAATTAATCTTATTATGTATTATATTATATCACTCTTCTCTCTTTCTTTCTAATACTTGACAGCATACACCTAACATTTACGTCTATGTCCAGTTCAAGTGCATATTTTTATGGTTTTTAATATTCTATCATGCAGACGGATTCTTATCACCTATTACTGACACCTACATCAGGAACATGGGCGAAACTGAAAAAAATGCTTTGGTTCCTCAACAAGATTTATTGTATGCCAACCGAAATTACAACCGCTTCTCTATTGCTTTCCTTGACGTTGAACGCTGGCCAAATCAAGTTAGTGGTACCACTGCCAACTACCGCGTACATTTTCAACGACACCAAAATCACAAGGTCGAATCACATCATCTGACGACAACCTATGCATTCCAAAGGTTTATTGAAGAAGATCTGCTGCGAAAAAGGTGTATATACATAGTCTTTGACAGTAGTACTCTTAAGCTTATTCGAGAATTTGTTTCTCCCCAAGCTGCCCCTCGCTTTATGTTTGTCTCCCACATTATTCCCAATTACAAGCAGGCAGACATTTTACGAATCCGCCCTACCACTGTCCACGAAGATCGATTTGATCCACGTGATACTCTTTACGCAACTGGTTCTAATTTCAATTATTTCTACGAGCAAGTATGGGATAGCTTAAGTGAATTTGTGTACGAACAAGATTTTGCATTGCAATTGGCTGTAGAAATCTCCAAAGGGGATCGAATGTGTGTTGTGTACAATTCAAAGCATGAAGTTAACAATCTTCCTGAAAATCGCCACAACAATTACTTTGCAAATGAAGAAGCATTACACGATGAAAAAGGATATGACTCAGAAGTGGATTCACATCCTCACTATAACCGGTGTTGGTCTATGCACCACAATCAACATTACACTCAACATCAAAAAGAAAACCGTCAGTGGGGTTACATGACTCTCTCATCAGATTCTGAATAATGTAATATTTTTGTTTATTGTTCCATTTTTATTCCAATTAAAATTATAGCTTCTTTTTAACATATACAATACATTCGGAATCCGGAAAAATACTTGATCTATATCTATGTTCATCTAATTGGTTAGCACTAGTATCAACAACAATATGTCCAAATGGTTGTGATGTTGCGTCCTTGTATCCGAATTCCAACACTTCATTTCTTTTTCCAAAGTTTATTTGTCTTCCTAATAAACTTATAAATTGTGAGTCTTTAACAAATTTAAATAAAACAAGATATTTTGCATTCCTCGTTAAAGTTGTTGACCCTTTGTAATAAAAATTTTGCATTGTTAATATTACAAATATTTTACGATGGTGGCTTTCTCGGCAAAATAAATTTTCCACTTGCTTGCCCATAGCTTCAATCATAAGGTCGTCTAAAATTAATAGCACGGGTGTCGTATTACCTTCGGGTACATCATACTCCAGACCACGAACAAACTCGATTCTATTATTTGCATAATTTTGCATTTGTTCAAATAACTTGGGTTGCACTTCAGTATAACAATAGATTATTCGTTCCACAGGCGGATCAAATATCTCGTGTCTTCTTTTTATTATCTGTGACATTAATACACTTTTTCCTCCCTGCGAAGGTGCTGCTATTATCATGTTTCCTGGAACCTTGAATTTGTAATCAAATACTTGACCGGATGACATTATGAAAAATAAACAAATGAAAACGTTTTTGTTTTAATTTCAATCGATTTACCACTTTTATTAAAACCACACAGTTAAAAGTATTATACTAATTTGAACACTTTTACTGTATCACACACTTAAATAACGACTTAAATACTCATTGGAAAAAACTATGTTTCTTCCCCTTCAACTATTTAAACATAACTGAATCCTTATGACCCAATGCCAGGCTGTAGTCATGGTTTACCCACAGACGTTTAGAATCAAACCCACTTAAAGTTCTTTTACTTAATTGAATTGTGTACAACTTGTGTTTGTAGCTGCGTATGCACGGCATGGAAATGTCGTGAGTAACACCATCTAAAAGAGACTTATAAAACATTTCGTATGTTAATCTATTATCTCTGGCTATTTTTACCACACCTTTTGCCCTCAGAAATGGACTCGCCTCCTCACTTGTTAAAATACAATAAAGTTTGGGTGCTAAAAATATACCCTTAACTAGAATTTGGTCCGGTTTCTCGTCCTTCATAAGTCCTAGCGTTCCTTTTAATTCGTTAGTACATAGCCAGTCTTTGCGCTCATCTTTACATATACTGTATACACTCAAGTCAAATCGTTTGTCCCCAGAGTCATATATCCGTCTCATGTCACTATACACATCTTGGGTTATAATTAAATATACAAGTGAATCAGTGTCACACATGCACAACATGGCTGTGTTGGGATTATAATAACGCATTGTATAATTATAATGAAAGTCATACAAATGTTCTTTACTTATCTCTAAAATTGCACTTCCCACACCTACTAAAGAATTTAAAAGTACGGAAAGTTTTTTCATGTAAAACACTACCATGCTCCCATCAAAAAGAATTTCCATGTCATTTAATGTCGGTTTTTTGGCCCAGAGTTGACATTGTTTTTTAGTCTTACCAAACCTGCTATTCATATGATTGCGATTATTCTGAATAGTTTTCCCATAGAATACGTTTGGGTATAACTTAAACAACATTTTATTCATAGCTGACGTTGCTAAAGCTCTTTCCCTAGCGCAGTATTCTACATATGGCTTTACCCACGCAACCTGTGTGAACTGCATGATTCTATGTACATTCGTAATTTTTAATCCTAACTGTAAATACAATTTCAGAGTACGGTAATGACAAACATAATTATACTTTGGCGTTAAAGAACATAATAATTTCTCTGTTCTCATCTGATTCGGTGTTAAATTGAGAGAGGAAAATAAATTTTGAGAATACTGTGAAAGATCGTCTAATTTTACCGCCTCCCTTACAGGACATGGTGGTAGAAAATTTAGTTCATCATGTTTGTCATCCGGTACAATAACGTCAACTTCGAAAAAATAACCTATATCGTCATCGTTAGTCATGCCTAAAACCCATAAAGCTATTTCTTCCATTGACTTGTCCTCATATACTGCCTTAGGTAACCATTCATAACCTGCATATGGAAGCCTCTGTGTCATCGCCCAACCATACATATTTGTAAAATCATAATACATAAGATAACTGTTTTGCTTTGACTCATCATATAGGTCTCCCATGTAGGGATTATTCACTTCCACATGCTTCACACAAGTTTGCGTTAGGCCACCTCTAATTGACCTTTCTAAAAACAAATACTTCTCCGGGCACTGAATATACTCTAGTTCTATACCGCTAAACAAAATACCTGCATCCTTACTCAGTCCAGGTAAACTTACATAGTGAGCCGGGTCTAAACCGAACGCCTTTATAGTAGTTTCTCTAAACTTTTCAAACACACAGAGTAACAATAATGAATCTGTTAGAACATAGAGGTCGTGATAGTCACCAAGGGTTTTGCACTTGAACGTTTGCCATACTTTCAGTGCATGATTGTAATCGTCGTCACTAACTGTCGATTCCGACAATGAGGAATAAAAATATTCCTTTGCTGGCAGTTCAGTTTTTTCAAATGTTGTAAAGTCAGTCATGTATTCGTAAGGGTAGATACCTTTCTTGTACAGTAAGGCCACGTCGTCGTCAGAAAAATCCTTAAATTCATTCCTCAAATCTTTAAATGAGTCATTTCCGTCCTCCCTAGCTGTCTGAACAATTTTGTCTAAAGACATTGGTATAAAGCGCAATGTGTCTACAAACCTAATTTGGTTATTGCGTCCTGTTGTTATTGTAATACTTAAATGTTTCTCCTTGTTAGTTGGGATTGAATTAACCCTTTTGACACCAGAGTTAGCTATACCTTTTAAAAGAAACTGCGCATCATACGATAAATTGTGAAAAAAAACAGGAATGCGAATTCTCAACCTTGCGTTTAGGTTACAATCCCTATGCGCAAAACCTTCAATCCTATTAGTTATGTGGGAATGCTGAGTAACTTTCATATCATCAAAACTAAATTCTTGTTTACAAAAATAACAGTGTGTAGTACGGTCACGCTCATCTTCTAATTCTGGTGTCAAAGGTGGTACATTTTTGTACATTTCTCGTTTTTCGTGCATGACCTCAAAGTAACTGTCTGTAGTCTCTATAATACTTTCTATAAACCTTTCTGACGCGTCCTCACCTCGGTAGACCTCGCTGTACACATGTCCTTTACCATCCTCTACTACTGCATACGCATAGCCACAAACAACATGTTCCGACATTTTTGTTGTATTTTGAGGGTGATCCTTACTACAGTCATTGTCGTTACAATTACTTTCATTTTCACACCAATCATACATAATAGGCTTCAGTACACTTTCAAAATCGGCATATATAACTACAGACTGCTTTAAAGTTTTGTCATAATCCTTAAATCTAAATCTTTTCTTAAATGGAAATCGAACTCGTTGTGGTTTATGGACAACACACCACTTCATGTGTTCTGTCTGTGTTCTAATACATGTAAACGATTGGAGACAGGAATAACAATAATGTCTTGCTTTACTGTTGCTGTTTCCCATCAACCTTGACAGTCCCATTGTGGAATTGCATTGATTCTTTTTGAGTAGTACATAGTGAGACTCGTCGTCCTTTGTCGTCATCAACAATAAATCTACATGCTTATCTGCGTTTACATTATTACTTATATACAAAGCATACGGTTGTCCATAATCCACTTTTTTGACAGTCCTTATTTGATAACCTATTACATTTATTGACAAATTTGGATTGTTTCGTTCAAACAATGGTAGTTGTTTAATTGTTACCGGAAATGTTAACCCGTCCGTATTTACCAAATTCATTGCATCAATATATGACGCGACCTTCTTGGCACCTCGCCGTTCCCTTTTACTACCTCTGTACAATGGTTTTAACTCAGCTAAAATTGACCAAAGAAAACACTTTTCGTCATTAAAATTTTCTACATTCACAACACATTTCTTTTTCTTCAAACACTCCGGTAATTCTATGAACGAGCTACTTCCCCCAAAGGGTGTAAATGGAACTGTTGTAAAATTAAATTCTTCAATTTTTACCACAACCCAGTTCGAACACCTTACAGTTAAAGTAGCTATATCATCACATACTTTTCGTTTCATTACTTTTATAGTAGCGTTAATCATACATTCATCAAGTACTTTGTGACACATTGAATTAATGTGAAACACCTCTACAACATCCGGATCGAATAATTTCTGCATTTTTACCTTAGTGTGAACAAAAAATGTACTAGCTCTATGTTCATCCAATACAGTTTTCATTTGTCTACTAAATAAACCGTTTATGGTTACAAATAATCCTTCCATGTCCCTAAATACTCTACCATTCATGTTCAGAGTATATTCTTTACAATAGTTGAATGCATTCTGTGTCAAATCAAAACTTAATCCTCCGTCATCATTATTATTACCTCCTACCTGATTCACTACAACATTATTTCTTCTATAATACATACTTCTATGGACTCTAAATTTATGAACATCCAAGTCTGAACGACTTGGAAAGTGTATACAACATATACTACAAAACTTATTTCTATAATCTTCAACTTGTCTTTCAACACTTTGCTCATCTTCATTGTCACTAATATTATCTTCTTCTTCATCAATATTCATGTCTTCATCTTCTTCTAAAATATCCTCATCTTCATCTACATTATTATTTTCCTCATCTTCACTTAAATCTTCAACTATAATAATAATAATGTCCATTCATTTATTACTTAAAGTCATTATTTTCTTATGGTATGATTTTATCATATGTATTATAATGTCAGGCATTTTACCTTGTAATTCATCTTCAATTCCATTGCCACCACCACCCTGCTGATTTACCAGCAAAGTGCCACTTAACGTTGATGATTCTTTTGTTGACACACTTCCACGTCCTCGCCACTCTCCTCGTCCGAAATTACTCGGGCCTGCTTGCGGACTCGTCGGGCGGGACATCTCACCGATTCCATGAAGACTTCGTCCTCCTCCTCCACTTCCTCCTCCTGCATTTCTTCCTCGTCCATTTCCTCCTCTTCCACTTCCTCCTCCTCCTCGCCCGATTCCTCCTCGTCCTCGTCCTCCTCGCAAGAAACTTCCTCCTCGCTGCTGCTGCTCAGGCATACCACTCGGACACGACGTTTCTTTGGCGTTGGAGGATGACCCCGCCCAGACGATGACACTTGGTCGGCGTAAATCTGGATATATGACAGTTTCGCTGTAAATACACGTAACTCTATTGTACTTTATGTGGATGCTAAAGTAATAATAATGAACGCCATTTCAAAAAATGTTTACCTGCTGGCTGTGTAGCCCAATTTCCAGGCGTGTTAATTGGTGCTGAAGGATTATGATCCTCGCTCATGGCTTTGGCCATTACCATTTCCCCTATGTCTTCCACATTGTCTCCATTCAGATCTTCTGCCTTCTCTTCTGAAATAATAATAATAATAGTTTGTTTTATTGACACTCGTTTACATAATACCTTCATTTTCCATTAACTACATCATACATACAATAATATTCATAGAACATATTTACACACCTTCACTTTGATTGCCCCGTACTAGTTTCACACCATTCTGTCCGGTTTCACCCAAATCGCGAGAGGTCAAATCATCTACGGCATTCCCATTACCATTATCCTGCTCATCTGTTAATATAGCAATACCCACCATGAAAATACTACAAAAGTAGCTTCAAGCGTCACTCCAGAGAACTTTTAAGGTGGAATACACAGATATGCATACACAATACAACTTTATGTTCCTAATCAATTTTTAGCTCTTACTTGGCTTTCCTTGCCCTCCTGCCTTTGACACATCTTGGTCAACTACTTGATGGCGTTCCACAGTTTCAGGTGATTGAGTTGCACATCCAACAGTTTCATCGTCTTTATGTAAATATAAATAAATATTCGCAAATATAATACATTGACCACGTGGATTACAAAGCCACACCCCACACTTGGATAAATCAGTGTATTACAATATCTATATCTCTAACATGTTAAAAGTAATAATACCTTTAAATGGGTCGTCCAGAAAATATGCACTCCAGTCTATATGCTTCTCATCTAAATGGTCCTGTAAATTGGGAAAGGATCCCCCACACTCAGTGCACAATACCATGCTCTCCTTATTGTTCATTGCACAATTTATTATCGTGTGTCTCTGTCTTCTGTACTGATTAAATTGCGACTGTCGTGTCTTTCCATCCCTTCAATATATACACGTTGACTCTACGTTCCATGTTACTAAGGGTGTCAAATTGCATAAAGTCCATAGTCCATTCTACAGAACTTGCCTTCCCATCCCTGAAGCTTGCAGACTTTGCCTTCACACACTATCTGTCTTGCACACCACCTTCACTTTCCCGTGTCCCATTTGTTATTGATTCTCATCAAACTCCAGGAATTGTCCATTGTTTTACCTTGATTTTAACAATGAACACGTTACGAGCAAAAGAATTCGCACCCACTGCCATGTCGCGGTCAGCGATTTTTCGTCCAAAAGTGTATGTCTTTCCTCGAGAGGCAACATTTGAAAAGTTCAAAGAACAAGTTGAAGAGGTCATTCAGGCTGCTTTGCATTATGTCTACGAAGAAGTTACGAATTTTCCCGGACCAATGGTCATTTCTTTTAATCTTGGTGTTTTTGCCAAGAATGCCAAGAAAGGAATTACGGAACACCAGGACAACCACATGCCAATCTACTGCTTTACATCTGCTGCGTGGGACTTTGCTCACCATACGTTTGAATACCAGATGCGGAAGAATTGGTTACCGGACAATGACTCCAGTTTGAGGATCAATCCATTCATCGAGATTGACACCTTCGCCTGTTGTCCTCATTCGTTGTAAGTTTCTCTTAAATACACATATTTTACCTATTAATACATATTTGCATATAAATATTGTCTTTCAGGTTGACAAATTGTATAATATGCACGTCATAACTCGAAATTTTTTTCTTAAAATTACAGCTTGACGCGTTGGGACAACAAGGGCCCCCTTGCAAACTTCCACGCGAATATATATCCAGGATGCAATATTTGCGACGAGGATACCGGCATTAAAGACCCAAATCGCCTCCCAACATGGACAGGATTGAGATGTCCAGTCGCCAAGAAATTTAAGGAAGATCACTACTCCATTCAACCCGCTCCTGCCGGCTTGGTTTTCTACCGTGACAATATCATGCAGTTACAGGTCCACTTCAAGTCGTTCGTGTTTCAGATGCACGTTATCGAAGAACTCATTGAAATCCGAGCTGCCGTCACCCGGGCAATCGAATGCCTCTATGACAACTTTACCTTCCCAGGTTTTGTGGATCTTATTTTAAAGTTTGAGTCGCTAGGCGCCCCGGACAAATTCTTCCACGACAAGAAGGGTATTCTACTGCAGCCCATTTATCCAGTTCACCGAAGTTTGGCGTACGCTGTCCGGTTCATTCAGCGGACCGTACACAAATTGACGAAAAAGGAGGCCCGTCCAACTTTAATTCTGCAATGGTCAAATACCATGTAAGTGTTTATTATTATTGTTGATTATTATTTTAGTACTTGTCTGTTCACAACTTGAATTGTGCTACTTATTTTCAGATCCTTTGTAATGTTGGTATTAACGTTTCACTTACCCCGTATTTAATAACCTTTTGGTATTTCTTTTTGTATTTCAGACCCCCGAATAAATTGGACCAGGCAAAAGACAGGATGGAAAAATACGAAGAAAGGTTCCAGGGGTTGACTGGAAACCCTGGCCTTGATTTTTCACAAATCGAGCGTACATTGGTTACGAGGCATTTGGCTGATTACCATAATTAATGGTAATCACCATACTTAATGGAACCGTTCACACGGTTCACCAGAAAAAACTAATAAATATGTACATTAAAGTACAAGAATAATTTGTGGAACATTAATCACTTTATTTTGATGAGCAGTTTGTCACAATTCAGTCATTGATTTAGCATAGGTAATTTAATTTACTTGAATCTAATTTTTTTAACTCTTTTAATTTTTGCACAAGTTTGAAAAAATGTTTATATTTGCAGTTATTTACCCGCACAATTGTGTTTTGGTAATTAATCAGCGTTCTTATTTTCACAAAATTGTCATGTTTCTCCATATTTAGAATTTCCCGCAATTCCTTCACAGGTGTGATTGTCGAGCTACCGCACGTCAAGCCACTTTGCAAGTTATGAGTAGTAGCTAGTAGTGATTTAAATGCCATACTTAAATCAAAAATGTATACGGAAAATCTTGACCTGTGACCTTTGACCTCGACTTTTTTTGACCTACGTCGATATTACTTCGTGACCAATCAGAGGACTCTTAGACTAGCTTTGTGGTGAAATATTAAACACGTAAAATAATCCCTTCGATATTTGCAACTTTTGAATGTAAATATTCAAAAAGTGTGAATTGTGATCTACTGTATCACATTTCTCGGGCTACCGCACGTCAAGCCACTTTGCAAGTTATGAGTAGTAGCTAGTAGTGATTTAAATGCCATACTTAAATCAAAAA
>JAQGAK010004642.1:0-11745 GCA_034696945.1 Lipothrix lubbocki
TAATAATAAATAAATAATAATAAATAAATAATAATAAATAAATAATAATAAATAAATAATAATAATAACTAATAATAAATAATACATAATAAATAAATAATAAATAATGTTTGATGGAATTATTGGGTCAGACTGAAATATTATGGTAGTTATTATGTATTGACTGCGAATAATAAAATTAATTATAATGTTGCGGAAGCTATTTAATGAAGAAAATTTTCGGATTTTGCTACGGAGACGACAAAAATTATATTTTAAGTATGTGTGATATGCATGTAATTCAATTTTAATAAACCGTCCATTTCTCCCTCAACATTAGAAAGCATTATTAGCACAAGGATAATCAAGGTTAGTTGCTACGCACAAACTTGCGAAGTTTCGAAGCAATCATATAAGAAGCACATCATAGTGCGTGCTTATCATCAGCAGTGTCATCAAGTTCCAGTCACCAGAAAACGAATAAGTACTTTTCCTTTCCTGACACAATAATACATATATATATAATGGATGATCGATGATTCGGACGGTTGGCCTTTCCTAAAGACCTCCGTTTAGAATTTGACAAAGGAGGGCTGATTGGCAGATGTCACGCAAATATAAGCCTGGAAATAATTTGTAATATTGATATAGATACTTCTCTAATATATAATGCTTCATGCTGAAATTATTGACCCTTGTATACTTTAATGTATATGTAGATATAATATTATTTAAAAAAATTTAATTTCGACCCAAATAGTATTACGATTTAGTAAAAAAAAAATATATATATTGAATATGAATGAAGATAATATACATCATTATTTTCATTACCCTCAGTTCGACATTTGACGTAACCCGCTGCCCGCACGACAAGTACGGTGGAAGCTACTAAGCTCAATTAGAGTAAGTATAGATTTTCATTGAGCTCCGCTGCTGCTCCAATTTCCGGATTTCGTAATTTTGCTCTTCACTTACTTCTACAGCATGGTAACATACGACCTGCATTCTTATATAAAATATACACATATGATTCATATATGGTTCTATATCTATATGTAAAGTAATGTACATGCAATCTAATTTCTATTGTATTTATAAATTATATATAAATATGTACATATATATAGTACATTATGTATATAATGTATAGCAAATATAATAGCATATATAACTTTTATACGTATGATTAACATATGAGTACATTATTTGTATGTTCATCCTTGACAAAATCCGGGAAGAGAATACATACATAGTAGTAGCTCTGCCGTCAAATTCGTCAAACATCCTTTATGACGATAATCCTGTCTGAAGCTGAACTGAAGAACGTATACGTCAATTAAGCCAAGGCTCCGAACCGAAATAAGCTGATTATTTTAATAGATTAGAAATTGCTCCACCGGAGCAGCAGGTTGAAATTACTTCCAGGCTAAAATTACTTATCATTATTATTAAGCATGTACGGCGTTGAAATTTTCTATAATCCAACGTTCTCACTGCAGACAATGTCAACACCGCGCAAATTAGACTTTGCAATAGCTATATATATGTGCATTATGTATGTATATTCTACATTATAATGTACTTATAGTATACATATATAGTACATATATGGATATACTTTATTATTACACGGGCGTTATTATCACTATACAGAGCTAACGTGCTGGAGGCCCCATATCGATTTGAAGACTAAAGTTTAATAAGTGTAGCGGTATTATACATATGTACATACATATATTTATACATATATGCCATGTGTAATGTCAGGAGGTTTTAGCATTACAGTGGATCAGTGCTGAAACGAAACGGAAGTAATAACTTTTGGGGAAGTGCCGTGCCGGCGACACGGTTCTGCCACTAGCTTTTATTGTACAAACGCAAAATCCCCAAAGGTGAATATTACTTTGCCTCCTATGTATAATAGAAAGTAGACCGTGCATATGCGTGTGTCGGTGTATAATCAAACCAATCAATACATAATATTGAAGTTGGCACAATCAATTAATGGATCAATACTATAATAACTCCATGGACACTGCTGAATTGATAATCAGGTAGATGTGCTGGGGAGTTTCAGCATGCGTTCGTGCAGAATTTTTTCAGAAATACTTGTTTTGATTTTTTGATCCCATTTAATAATTTATATTATTATTGTTATGCAGTTCTGAAGAAATGCATGCTTTAGAGTACATTAGGATTAGATTAATACATTTAAGAGGCAAATGTAACTATGTCCACAGTTGCAAAAATATAAGAATGACTACAGTTTCCGAATATTATTTTTAAAGTTTGGAATGCAAAAGTGACTATCCCGCTTATTAACCATTGCAAAGACACTTCAGCGGTAGAAACTGCTGGAATATTTTCCCTTTCTACAGCATGCAAGCCCTAGCAGTAGTTTTGAAGCAGCAGCGGGATTTTTCTTGCCGTATAAATGCGCTATACTCATGACAATGTAAACACATAGGCCATGCTTTTAAACGACATATAGTCAGTTTGCATTGGAATATTTGTGAAATATCTTGTAGTACTGAAGTTATTCTTGTTCCTTTTTAGCAACTCTGTAGATAGTTACATTTGCCTTTTCAACGGCGATCCTCTTTCTGTGTTTAAATTTTTTTTATTTAATTTTTTTTAATTAGGATATAAAACAGAGTATGTTGTAATAGTGCATATAATAATACAGAGGTGCTAAAATTTATTAAAAAACCATAATATTGCCAAATTTAAGAACCTTAGACGATGACATCCTCAACGTAAACTTATGTACATAGAACTCCGACATGCCTTACGTATTGTGATATTTAATTATTATTTGATCCACAACGGAAACACGTACGAGGGAATGATTGCAATTTGCAATACACCCGAGCCTCACCGTCATGAATGTAAAGTGTTTTATAGTATAGAAGGACTTGATGATTGGATTTGGAAAGTAAAGTGTTCACTGCATACGCTCGCAGAAAAAAAAAAGAAAACAAACGATAGGCCATACATAACTTTCCATTTATCAACACATAATTCTTTAGCAAAGCCTGTCTGTAAAAAGCAGTTTCGCTCATCACAACGGCGTTTAGTTAGTGCTTCAAAGTATAAAAGCTATTGAACTATACTATTGACTATATAGTGCTACTTGCCATGAGTACCTATGTATACATTTATGTGATGTGCGTTTTATCTTAACGGCGCTGCGTTACTTCATACCAATGACAATCTTTTTTTTATTCTTTGAGCATCTTTACCCCTTTAAAAGCTGTTGTGACTTTGTAAGGCATACTGATTGACGGAAATCAAAAAATAATAAATAACGTATAATCATTTTAAAATTAAATAATAAATAATTTGTAATTATTATTATTGCTGGCATAATACTCCTGCCTCACTGCACTAATACGCAATTTTATATTTTCGATCTACATTTTATAATATAAATAGGATTTTTCTTTTCTTTTTTACCTGTAATAATATTAAGAAATATATTATAATTTATTAATTATTTTTATTGTCCATATGTTTACACTATATTCGTATATCATAATGAGTAATATGTACATGCTTGTACATATATTTACACAAGGAAGCTAATTGCCGTCGAGATTAAAACCATTAACCTAGTTTCTGATCAGATTGGTCAACGACTTCATCGGGACACTGAATTCATCAACTGTCAGAGGAAATACAATTTGAGGTGCTTAATTTAGATAAAGTAGCTAAGAGATACATAGCTTAGTTAGCTAAGAGCAAGTATAGCTTTTAAGCTTCGATGCGTGCACTGCTGCCAGAGAACAAATGGGGATTAAATGTAATAATTGAATGAGTTCGTGGCTGTTGTTGTGGGATTTTAATCTCCTTTTATCCTAAATGCTATATCTATATATTATAATACAAATATAATTTTTATATATCAAAAAATTGGAGAATGTTATTTATTTTGTTTATCACATCACACTTGTATAAGTGCACCACCATTAGGCATTATTGTTTTTCGACAGGGGCAGCAATAATGCAATCCAAACAGAAACATTATATCTGCACTTTAGACTACTATTTCATTTCCTATAGGGATGGATGTTCTTTACTCATATTTCCCAAGAGTCCATTATTATATCATGTTCCTATACGTTACTTTTCGAACTAAACAGCATGCGTACATACATGATTGACCTCTCCCGATCAGTGGAGACGCATTCATGTGTGAAACATCAGAATAAGTGAAATGCGGATTAATAGTAGGAAACAATATTTTTTTTTACACTTTTAACATTTATCTGTATACACCTTTTTTTATTTATCTATATCTATAATAGATAATAACATTTGAATGCAAAATTTGAATAAATAACAAAATAAAGTCTAGAATACTTACGGAGCCAAAATTATGGAAGAAAATATGGTTTAAATAATTATGTGGGAAAATAGAAGAACGCCCCAGACAAATACAGAGAATGTAACTGAAAATACGGACAATTGAACGGAAAAAATAAAACAATTAGCGGATGAATAACAAACATTTAACAGAAAAATATACAAAATTTAAGGGAAAATACAAAACATCTCACTAAACGATTTATTAAATTTAACCAACAAGTGCAAAAAAAATGGGAAAATGCAATAAAAAACAAACAATTCACACAATGTTAGGGGGAATTTTTTAAAAATTAATAAATAAAAAATAATTTATAATAAAATGCAACAAAAATTAACAGCAAATTTTAAAAAATTAACAGATACATTTAAGCAAATTAATATACAAATATAACAAAATTCAAAAAGAGTGAACAACAATTATTACAACCGAAAATCAACAAAAAATTAATAAGACAAATGCAAAAGAATTAACAGAATAATTTACCAAATTTGAAGGAAAAATTAAATTCTACGAGCTTAATAAGGAATTCACAACCTTGCTCTGTAATATCCAAAAGCACACACTAAATCCCGATTTTTTATTATTGGCCAGAATCTATTTACAAAACCCGAGCGGTCAGGCGGAGGTCATCGGAGGAAATCTCCGAGGAAAAATGAGGAGGCATTTATTTTATGACATAGAAAATGCATAGCAGAGATTAAAATCGCGGGACTGGCGTCATGCGCCTAATCTTATGTGTTTTACGGTTTTGTCAGTTTTTTCGTCTTTTATTTTTGCCTTTTGCTATTCTTCCATATACATAGGAAAAAACTCCCGCTCTGCCCTCATCTCATTTGGCATTTGGCGTCTTTTCCCATGTTTGCTCTTCTAGTACCATTCCTCTTCTAATATTCTGCTCTCCTAACATATAGCACTAACGATAAGATTTTGCTCTTCCACTCCCACAGCCCAGATTCTCCCACGTTAATGTTGGCAAAAAACTGTTTTCCTATGTCGAGGAAAACGATGACGACGACGACTAGACGGACGGCCTAGAAAGTATATATAAGATAGTGGGTCTGGCAGGGAAAGTCCGATTTTGCACTTGTGTTTGTTGAATGCGGGTTTCCTATATGACTGCAAATGCCCAAGTTTTCTCTCCGTGAAAGGAACTGGGAATTCTCCGATTTTTTTTTCTTTCACGTCTCTCCCCCTATCTCTTGTTATTATTCTTCCTCCCTGGCCTCTCTGTCGCCGGTTAAGTGAATGGTGAATTTACGGTCCTGCAATTTTATTCTCCACAGAAGCAGCAGCAGCAGCAAAGAGTATTATATATTATAAATAATGCCTTATATAAGTATAATGATGCTTTCTATAAGTATAATAATGCTTTATATGCATTTATATGTGTATATAATAATGCTTCATACATACACAAACCCCGCAGATGTCTAACTGAGGTTCATTTTATTGCTGGATTATTCCACCGGGGTATATAGTTTGTATATAAAAACGATTCCATTTTTTCAGCATTGGAATATTTTTTATACTTATATTTAGAAAAAAAAGTGTATTAAAAGTATATACGGACTATGTATATCAAGAGCATTTTTGCATTGCTTTGATTTGGCTCGGCTTGCTTTTGCAATTTGCAGGGGTTTTTATATCCCGACTCGGCGCTTTTTATTCTTTGTTGGTGGTCCCATTATAATTGTTCGTGTGTGTGTGTGTATATATACACATATATCCGCAAATCTTATATATAATAAATACCCAAATCTACAACTACTTATTTTCTCATCTGCTCCAGTTGTTGTTGTTCCCTCTCTCTTGAGTGCTCCTCTTTTCCCACTTCTTGGAGCTCTCTCCGCAGGAAGAGGGAAAAGTGAGAGCCTGATTAAACCATTTATTGGCTCCTCTCTGTAGGCAAATCGTCATTAAATTTCGCCTTGGACGCACTTCAATCCCCCGATTCCCAAAGCAATTATTTCGGATTTTGTGTTATTATTAAACCCTCTGGACCGCGTGTAAATCTCGGGCGACGACTGCCTTCGCGGTATAATAAATTGTTATCAACTTGGCCGTAAATTTTTTTACAGCTTTGTCATAAAAAAAATTGTTGTAATGAAAATACTTTAAAAAAGTTGCTACACATGTTCACACACGATTCTAAGGACAATTTGCAATTTTGCAAGAAATTGGTGCAAAAATTCATAAAAAGTTGTTACAATAATAAATACTACTCACAAAAAAACATTTTTACAAGTGTTCATACGAAATTGTTACAAATATTCAAAAGAAATTGTTTAAAATATTCAAAAGAAATTGTTACAAAAATCCTATAAAAAATACAAAGTGTACTTATTAACACATTGAGACAACAATTTTATTACTGCAAGTATAATTATTCTATATTGATATAAATGAACTTTAGAGTAAAAAAAATTAACTAGTAATAAATTACAAACCGTTTGTTCTTAATGTTCAAAAGCACTTAATAAATAAATCGCTCCGGCGCCGGCTCGTCTTATAAATCTGATTCTTGATGGGATTTCTTGATGGATAAAAACGGAAAACACTTTTGCGAAGTGGGCGTTTTTTTTTAATAAATTAATGCGAGAACTCCTTGGCTTGCCTAATTGCCGACTTCTTTAACGGTTGTATTTTTATATAGCATAGGAATGGGTCCACTGCTGTTGTATTTATTGAGGTTCTCGGTTATTCCGAGAAAGAAACTTTTTTATAAACTTACACTATAGTCAAATTAAGTATAACGTGGTATAAACAAACGTCATTTCGAAATTCGCCAATCAAAATGTATTCTTGGATGCGGCAGTATTATAGTAGAACGAGCAGCGACAATTTTGAAGTTTCAAAAATAATTATTTTATGTAATCACAATTTTTTAGATGTCCACATGTATTTAAATTTTTTGATTAGTTTGGCTGAAAATGCCTGGAAGATTAAATTGTAATATACATACATTATATCCGTTCATATATATGTAAGAAATTACTTTCTTTGTTCCGGTTTCCGGTGTCAGTTTACATTTTGGGGCGACGTGCTCAATGGAATCACACAAAGATATAGTGTGTGGCTTCTTTTGTTGCGTGGTAAAAAAAAGAAGAAGGAAAGAAAAAAGAAAAGATACAAAAAATCAAGATCACAGAATACTGGAATAAAAGGATTATGAGAATTTTCCTGGCGCCGAACTGCCGCCAGATATATCAACCGGCGGTTCCGGAACGACGTCATCAATATATTTTGTACGAAAAAGGTACGAATAACTTCTTAGGTTCCTCTTCTATATATTCTTCTTTCATCTTTCTTTGTTTATTTTTTTCTGTTGCACAGAAAACATAAAACAAGCAAATCTTTGAATGTGCTTTGTTAAAGTATGGGTTCAATCGGTAAATTGTTTTTTCTACATGGAGCTTTGGAGACTCTAGGTATATTCGTTTTCATTTATAAAATCCATGTATAATTTGGCGCATTGCATCTGCATTAAAACTTCATCTTCTAATTACCGGCAAGTGTAAATATATAATTTAAAACGGTTTTACAGCTGTTTAGTTATTTACAAATTTGACGCAACCGCAGAATAATAAAAAATCATTCAAATAAGTCAAATCAAACAAAAATTAAGACAAAAATTAATACAAAAATTAATACAAAAATTAATACAAAAATTAATACAAAAATTAATACCAAAATTAATACCAAAATTAATACAAAAACCGAAATTAAACCCATATTAATATTTTAATTTTATTCTTCCACCTTAGGAAAGTGAGTCCTGGCCTAGCTCCACCGGGCAGCGAAGGAACGTACAGGACCCGGAAGTCCTCGTCCTTTCAAACATCAGACCCTTTAAATATCGTCAATACGAGTGAGCCAACTACACCGGAACCTATTTCACCCAGACTTAAGAACATTCTTGAGCAGGAACCAAATATTACCAACGGAAGCCCTGATGGCAGCACAAATTACATCGGCGACACAGTCGGAAGAATCAGGACTCTCAGTCTGAACAGCAACAAGTCCGACAAAAACGAGCAGGACAGTCTGCCCTTGAAAACAGAGGTACTTACTTCGCGCGTTAAAACCCCTAAAACACCCACGGACAACAGAGTTTCGGCCATCTTCGGCGAACGAACATCAACCACCGCAGAGAACGGTGTTGGCAGTAATCCACAGTCACCCATAAAAAGACAATTCTCCCGGTCGGTGAGCAATTCCTGGCCGAATTCACCGGACGACTACGAACTGAAAGATGTCATTGGTAAATTCCGACAATAAATATGACACTATTGAGATGTTATTACTTAATTGGTCAAGTCAAGATGAATAATTTCGTGAACATTCAATGAATCAATTTTAGAATGAAAATGAATATTCTCTATTATTACAGGAATGGGCGCCACAGCGGTGGTACAGGAAGCTGTGTGCTTAATTAACAACGAGAAATGTGCCATTAAGAAAATAAACTTGGATAGACTTAATACACCGCTTGAGGAACTGAAAGTGAGTATGCACTGTGCAGTAAAATTGCGGGAATATTAATATTTATTTTTATTTAGTTAATAATACTTATTATTATTTTATTTATTATTATTTTAATTATTATTATTTTATTTATTTTTATTGTATTAATTATTATTTTATTTATTTTTATTTTAATTATTATTATTTTATTTATTTTTATTGTATTAATTATTATTTTATTTATTTTTATTTTATTAATTATTATTTATTTTCTTATTCGTTAATTATTGTCTTAATTTGTGATTTCTCATTTCTACAATTGACTTGATTATAATTTGACTCACAGAAAGAAATCCTTGCCATGTCTTCCTGTAACCACGAGAATGTGGTAAATTACTACACATCATTCGTGGTTAAAGAGGAGCTTTGGATTGTCCTGCGACTGCTCGAAGGCGGTTCACTTCTTGATTTAATTAAGCATCAGACGAAAACGAAAGATACAAAACAAGGGGTCTTCGATGAAATTACAATAGCAACTGTCCTCAAGGAGGTCCTGAAAGGCCTAGAATACTTTCATGCCAACGGATTAATTCACAGGTAGCAAATTATTTCGAAACAAAATATCCACAGTTCATGTCACGGAATATCTTTAATAAAATGAATGTTTACACATTTGTTTTTTCCAAATTTCTTTCGAATTTAATTTTACATATTGTGAATTATATTTACATATTTTAATTTTCTGTGAATCCTTTGGGAACAGGGACATTAAAGCTGGGAATATCCTCGTCGGCGAAGACGGAACTGTGCAAATAGCAGATTTTGGAGTGTCCACGTGGGTTTCCAACGTTGATGATCATTCCAGTCGGCGGCAAGTTCGACATACTTTCGTCGGCACACCTTGCTGGATGGCGCCAGAAGTGATGCAATCGGTAAATATATAAAAATAGTAAAGGATAATATAAAAAGGAAAAAACAATATAATCAATAAGTAAATAAACGCAATTTATTAAAATAGGGAGCGGGTTACGACTACAAAGCAGATATCTGGTCCCTCGGGATCACGGCAATCGAAATGGTCCGAGGTTCCGCCCCCTACCATATCCACCCTCCAATGAAAATCCTAATGCTCACGATTCAAAATGACTCTCCTAGTATTGAAACGGAATTGGCGGATAAGGAAAAGTACAAAAACTATGGGAAAGGGATTCGGAAATTCATTTCCGAATGTTTACAGAAGGACCCAGCCAAACGACCCACAGCTTCGGAGCTCCTGAAACATTCCTTTTTTAAGAAGGCCAAAGACAAGGCATATTTACAGCAAATTGTCAGCCAGATTGAGAGACCCGTGAAGAAAGTCCAGTCGAGGAGACCCGCCCGGGCAAGTCGCAATCGCAAAACTAGCCATGACGATTGGGATTGGTCAACCTCAGAGAGCGAGGGCTCGGGCTCCACTGATGAAAACGCTGCTACGGTTGTGTGTAGGAAATAAATTCCGGGAATTACAAAAAAACATTCTGATTAATCATTCTGAAGTGATTATATACTGAGTGTGTCAGCCAATTTTTGTCAGCGTATTTGTAAATTACAAGATATAAAACTCTGGGCGTACATTTGTTTTCTTAGGTGTACAAATGTGGTTAATATTATGATTTACGTTTTAAGTTGTTAAACCTTTTGAATAGTGAATAAATAATTATGACATATTTAACTTTTCTATCGTCACTCATTTACTTAGCTTTTATATTTTGCGCATCAAACTCACCATATTTTTTTACGACACATCTATATGTATATCTAATTGTAAGTTGTGTACCTACCCCATTTTTGCAGTGCAAACGGCAAGTACAAGTGCCATAAGTGAAGCTTGCTCCCGTGTTTAAATTCTGTATGTACTTGTTCATAATAATTAATGCTTGTGGTACTCGTGCTGTCACTATTGCACCCCTTGAACTAAAAAATGAGGACGTTGAATTTAAAAAATTACCACAGTGTTGCAATTTTTCTTCTTTTAGTAAAGCAACACAATTTTAGTAGTCACATGGATTTTTAAATAGCATGTGGCAAATTATTTTCAAGCTGCGTAAGCATCATTCCAATTTTATATATTCTAGTGTAAACAAACGAGTTATAGTTTGTTACTTACAATAAGGACTTCCAATAAGTAACAAACTAACTCGTTTGTTTACACTAATTTGTTTACTAATTTTAGTTACTGTTCAACTTGTTGTTAGTTATTTTGTTCTTTGAACAAATTTTTTTAGCTAAATTCACGATGTCGAAAGTACTGTTTGTCTTACGTGTTGTTATCCTTTAGGTGGTTGATGACGAAGCTGCTAAATCTGCAGAAAGTCTTAGAGCTACACACATTTGGTTAAAAATGTTCGATGTTTTTCTATTTAATTAAGCAATTATAGGTGCTTGGTGAAATTAAACTTCTATTTAAGATACACCTGGCTCTCGCTATAAGAGATCTCCATATTAGAGAATTCTCTCTATAAGAGATCCTTCAGACCCACATATCCTACATAGTCATACGCACACTAGCTCTCTCTATAAGATAATTCCTATATATGAGACTGATTTTGATGATATAAAGCGTTCTCCTATAGCGAGAGTTCAGTGTAATATGCTAATTGAGCTAAGGAACTTCCATTCCGCAACTTTAAATAACAAAAAATCGTCGCTTCGCAACGATTTATGGCACTCCCTAAAGGGGTGCTACTGCGAAAGGGCAGCGCCAGCTATTTATTAATCAGTTATTTATCAGCGGACTCGTCAACGTTTAAAACAATTACAGCATTTATTATTCCGAGTTATTTTTTAATTTACAGCAAATATATGTCATTTTGGTCGATACTTTTCTCAAAACCCGGGTAACACCGAAAATGTTCAACCGATTTGCTTCGATTTCAAATTATCCATTGCCT
>JAQGAK010004643.1:0-11744 GCA_034696945.1 Lipothrix lubbocki
TTTTTGTATTTATTTTTGTATTTATTTTTGTATTTATTTTTGTATTTATTTTTGTATTTATTTTTGTATTTAGTTTTGTACTTACATTTATTAAATAAAAAGTGCACCTTGAATCTCCAGCTTGCGCGGAAAATTCAAAACTTTGAATGGAGTGAATCAAATGAAATGAAGTGTGAAGTTGACTCAGCCTCAGATGATCTCAGTTAGTGTAACCTCAAAGGTTTCTAGGTTTCCTATGAAATTCATCTAATCAAGAGCAAGATTTAAAGAAGAAATTGTGAATTTAACAGCAAATAATATTACAAGCCCATTTAATTTCATTTCGGTCGCAGTTGACAAATGTCGGATCCGAAAGGTAATGGCAAGTACAGTTTTTTATACCTTCAACCTTGTCTTCTTATTGTTACACTCCGTTGTACTGATAACTGATAATTGGATAGGTATTGATAAACTGGTTCGATTGGAGCTTGTAAGATTTGAATACAATTAATTGGAATGCAATAATATTAATAATAGCAATTCTAATTAATTATATTACAGATAACTTGCTGGGAATTTCATGGCACGACAGTGCATGGATTCCGATCTTGAACGCCGGTAATGTTCTGGACTATTTTTCGGAGCGAAGTAACCCGTTTTACGACCGAACTTGCAACAATGAGATAATTAAAATGCAACGTCTCAACCCGGAACAGTTAAGGTAAGTAATATTTTAATCATGTAAAAATAAAATGCGGTGGAAGTGGAACGTTTCATCACTAATCGCAATAAAACTTCTGTACAGATCGTTGTTCAGGTGTAACTTTGTTAAGTGTTTAGGTTACATTTTACCGGGCGTATTGACATTTGGTTAATCCGTTTTGAAACGTTTACACAGAATATATTGTTGCTTTATATACATTTAGCAATATGTCAGGATTGGAATACATGCTCCTTCACGTCCAAGAACCAATTTTGTACGTTGTCCGGAAGCAGCACAGACATTCAGGACAGCAAGTTACTCCCTTAACTGATTACTACATCATTGCTGGGGTGGTGTACCAAGCTCCAGACTTGGGCTCAGTTGTCAATTCCAGACTGGTAAGTTTGTTGTTATGTAATATATGCTGCAAACAAAAATTTTTAAAATGATAAAGTGCAATTGATGTTAGGAGGTATGTGATTCGCAAATTTCTGGTAGTATTATGGAAATTTCAGTTTGTTAATTAACCACTTCCGTGAAACTTATACATGACTTGATAAGTATAAAAATCGTTTCAGTTAACCACCGTGAATCATCTACAGTCGGCCTTCGATGAAGTTCTTTCATATAGCTGTTATCATCCTTCCAAAGGATACACTTGGGAGTTCAAGGATAAGGACGTAGTGAATAAATTAGAGAAAAAGAAGGAGAAGAAAGAAGAGCCAAGTTCATTGTTTCAGCGTCAAAGGGTTGACATTCTGCTGGGAGAATTAACTAAGAAGTTTCCCTTACGAGTAATGCAGCCGCAGGGGCAGTTGGAGCCTGCAATCAACAATAAACCACCTACACCATCGGGTGCAATTTCACAAGGTAACTTATTTCGTTATTTCATTGCAATAATAATTTCTTTGTTATGTACCAAAAATAATGAACACTTCATTTTACAGGCACTGAGGACATCAAACCGGACGCAGCCGCTCTAATAAAAGTAGAACCACAGCAGAATTATCCATCTACACCTTCAAGTCAAGATAAACAAGGGGTTGATACAGCAAACTCAAATCCTAACTCGGTTGGGAATCCAGCAGGTACAAATCCCCAGAGAATGAAACCCCCTCCAGAGAAGAGACAGAGACTTATGTAATCTAAGATTTTTACTTTTATATTCTTAATATTTCTATTTTAATTTTAATTTCTTTAATATTCTAAATATTGAAATCGCTTTAAAGCCATTTTAATATTCCGTCTTGTTCTTTTATAAAAATTAGTATAAGGTATAATTACGTCTGCATTAGTATCATCTACTTGGTCCAGATCTGCCCATTGTGAGCAATGCTGTAAAAACTACTAAAATAAACTATGACACCAACTTCGTTTGATGAGATTATGATTAAGAAATGCAGTAGCATACAATATATAAGTATCTATAGAAATTATCATTGTCAATTAAAATTGTTATACATACTTCGTTCTTGGATGTATGGTTGTATGCAATGTTCTAATGGGTTTAATTTAAGGACACATATACATACGTAGGTAACATTTAATATTTTAAATTAAACGATTTTAAAGTTTTTTATTCTGATTTGATGAGGTGTTTGTAAGTACAATATGTGTCTTAGTCCAATGTAGATATAACTTTAACTTGGAACGGATTAAAGTAATTATTATTATTACAAAGTTGGTTGTGATGCGCAATGTTCTAAAATCCATTTACGTACGTTTTCCACACCGTGACCATTAAGAGCACTTGCTTCTTCTATTGTTATTCTCGATCCAGCCTGTGTGGCAATGTTGTCCAATCTCATCATGAACTTTAGATAATTCAGCTTTTTTCGAGTTGTAAGATCGTGTTTAGCCAATACAATGAGTAATTTCGATCCAACTAGCTTCTCATGTGTAAGCATTTCCATGAGTAACGCAGTTGAGAGTGAGACTTGGAATAAGTTACTGCAGTCAATTATGTATATTATCTGCGATAGATTACATTATTAGTAAATATTATATATGTATGATTTTCATTTTTAGTATAGAAATTAGAATAAAACTAATAACCAATAAGAAGGTATACTTATAATATAAAGAAATACAAATTATTTGTTGATTATAATTTATTTATATTATATTTGTGATCTTGTTATATGCTAGTAAAAACATGATGAGATATACTTTATTTAATCTACACATATTTAATTATGATAGGTTAAAAATTAATGATCATACCGGTGTTTGAGGAGAGTAGTAAGAGGCCCAAAGGGGGGCCATTGACCCACCAACCTCTCGCACGGCTATCGTATCCCTGTCATCATAATTACTTTTTCGTTTCTTGTCCTTGTCGGTCTTTGACGCGGGTTTCTTCGGGACTTGGACAATATTTGTCCCCACAGTCTCAACTGTTGGAGTAGTTTCATCCACCGTTAGATTCTGCAGTTTTCGAAGCAGCAGTGTTTTCCCAGAGCTCATGGGACCGAGACATAAGCAAGCCATTGGGACAACAAACATTCACTCACTATTCTCTATATACTTATTTACATCTATAAGATATGTTATTTAATGTAAATTTAACTAATATTTGGTTTAACTATGTGCAAATTTAAATTGCATGTATGCCAAATAATATTCTTTTAATAAGTACACACATACAATGGACAGCCACAACCCTGATGATTGAATTCCCGAAAAAAACTCAACACCCGCAATCCGCACTGCTCCATGTTTCATTTGGACCCGTTGTCGGTGATTCCATGGTTACAGCCAAACATTCTCCCAAATTTATACGCAGAAGAATATTATATGCCCATTTGGTTGTTCATTTCTTACCTTTGGATCTTGGATCAATTTATTTCTATTGATTCTGGTTCTGTTGGTTCCTCATCAATATTATTATGTATTTCAATGCAAATGTTATCATGTTATTGTAATTTAATTACTTCTAATTCTAACTATATTTATTTATATTATTAATATATTTATATTATATTAACTATATTTATATTTATACTAACTATTTATATTTAACTATATTTATATTATTAAAGGAAAATTTTACTTTTAATAAATGATAATACGACGCCTTTCCTATGTAATATTTAACTAAGGCCTATTTAACTTATTTCTTCAATTTGATAAAATGAAATATAGAATGGTAACAATATTATTAACAATCCAAATAACAAACTACGAAGACACAGAAGAGATGATGAAGTATGAACTGAAATGCCCAACGACAATGAAATTACTAAATTATTCCCCCTAATTAGGTTAAATTAATAGAAAAAAATACATGCATTTAAAATATGCCGATTATTAAATGAATCAATCATATGAAAAACTCATGGAAAAATTAATAAAACTTTCTCCAAAAATGGGAAAAGTACCTAAACAAAAGAAAAATAAAATCAATAATGAAAATACACGTCCGAGAAGAAATTACACAAGAATTAATAATTCATTTTGTAATTAAAATTGATACAAATAATTTTCCTTAAATTAAATATTAAAATTAAGTAAATTTCAAAATACAGAAAATTGGTGTATACAAGTAACTTTTTTTAATCAAAATAATTGAATTTAAAAAAGACATTTATTTAAAATCATTAAATTCATTGCAAAATTGACATGAATATTTTTTGAAATCAATATAAATTAAATTAAAAAATAATTATTATTTTAAGAAACTGAAATAAATAAATTTAAATAAAAATAATTATTTTAAGAAACTTAAATAATTAAATTTAAATAAAAATAAATATTTTAAGAAACTTAAATTAATAAATTGTAAAAAGTAAAATAAATAATTCATTTTGTATATTCTATTCATCCATTTTGTGACATTTTCTGGAGATTTAGCAACAGAAAATATTTACAAAATCTCGCAACTCTTATATGTTTCACAATTCACAATGGTAAAATAAAAGGAGAAGTAGAGCAGGATGAGGTGAGCGACGAGCGATGATTGAGGAGAGGACAGTTTCATCAGTTGTTTCTTGATTGTTCGCAGGTGAGAGAGTGCGAGTGAATTGACTTGAAGTTGAAATATTTTAACTCTTTTTATTATTATTATTATCAATTGTTATTATTAAATTCTCCTCCTGCTGCTCCTGCTGCCGTTATAGTAAAAGTATCTATTTATAATTATACGCATAATATTTAGATTATTATTATTTCTACCAATCTCTCCTTATGTATTGACATAATTAAAAGTTATTTATTTCCTCACAAATTCCTCATTATTCTGTGGTTGATTACCAAATAGGAATTTATTGGATTTTGTCATTTCGTGTGGTTGATTACCCTGAAATTAAAGGATAATTAATAATAAGAACTTTATACTTTAACCAAGAACTTTTCAGAATCGCATGTAAAAATCATTTTTTGCACTTGTAATATATTAAATTATGTATTTAGTTTAAAATATTAAACTATCCATTCATTTATTTCTTCTTGGAACATATCCTGAAATACCATTTATTATAATAATAATTATTATTTTATTTAGATATACTCTTAATTATAGTTTGTAGCCTGTACAGATAAATATTGTAAAGGTTAAAATGAAATTATTTTCAGAAATATTATGTTTTTACGAATGTAATGAATATTAAAGGTGTAGGATTTTTGGAAATGTGGACTTGATTACTTTTCAAATTTACAATTTGAACAAAATGGGATATAATTTATAAACAAATAATTAGAATGAAATCTGAAATAATTTCAGATTTGAATTATTCAATTCACTGGGAGTGCTCGTTCTGTGTCGTCGGGTCTGATGAGGAATAATTAATAATTTAATATTGACACGTGTGAAAGAGATTTTAGTTATTACTCATTATTATTATAGTTTATCTTGTTTGTCCTTTTAGAAAAAATATTATTATGAGAGAAATGAGAAAGTTAATATTATGTTATTATGTAGATACTTAAAGTAAGATTTTGATAACTGATGGGAATGATAATGAAATGAAATTAATAAATTGTTGCAAAATTATTTTTGCAGGAACGCTGTATAGTGCGTAGTGGAGCGGATTGATTTTGGTCTTGGGTCTTGGTATTGCTAACAAATAAAAAAGGGGGAACTTAACTATGTCGAACTCCTTCCCATCAATGATTTGTAACGAGCCCCCTCCCCTGGACCAGACTGACGATGAGGATGAGGATAGCTCGGATTTTCGGGACTTTGCATCCGGCCTGAAACTTGATGTTGGTAAGTGCAAAAAAACGGATTTGTTATCCTAAAGATTGTTGTATTCGGTTTAGTGTTGGAATTATTAGGAGGAATCGTATTGTGCAAAATTAATTTCCTTTGATTTCAGACCCCAGTCCAATGTCAACACCTCGCAAGGCAGGAAATGCTTCAACACCTCCGTTGATGTCAGTTGACAAGGATAAGCCTTCCTCGGAACAAGTCAGTGATGATGTAGGAATTAAGACTGTTTTGAGTGCAGCAGCTCCAACTTCAGCTGATTCCGTAGTACAGACTAATAAACAAGATGTTCTTCTGAATTCCAATGTTGCGAGCAGCAGTGTGATGAAAACATCATATATCGGAACTATGCAGGATGACCCGGAAGTTGTAGCTTCTGAAACCCCTTGTTATGAGGAGGAGTTTTCAAATTTTACTCGCTCAGAGTTGGTTACTCAACCCTGTGATATGCAAGTCCAAACAGACTCGAATGCATCCAATACTGATGACGAGTCCGACTTTGATGATTTCCAAGACTTTCAAACTACTGCAACCACAGAAGTAGAACCGCATGCTAATTCAAATGGCGATGACAAATGTGAAAATGAGCTGATGGAACTTGGTAGAGATGATAACGTGGTTGATGCAGAAGTAACTGATGTAGATAGGAAGGAACTGTATCCCACTGAAGAGCTAAGTCGAGAAGATGCAAACGTATCATCTATAATAGAGACCGATCTTCCTACAATAGGATCACATAATGACGAAATATTTGAAGACGCTTATTCAACCCCGACCCCAATAGTTCAGGACGTAATAGCTCAGCAATTGGTTAAGGAGGGCTTTCAGGTTGACTTTGGAGCATTTGATGACGACGATGAGTTTGACAATTTTCAAGACTTCAAGTCCAGTGGAGTTCAAGAATTACCGGAACTGTCAAGTAAACAAGCAAGCTATAATACGGAATCCCAACAGAATGAAAATCAAGCTCAAACATTCGGAGAACATGCCGTAGGGTCTACCAACTTCGAGCCCGTCTCACAACCAAGCAATTCTACAACAGCTAGTATCTCATTCCCTCCAGTCACACCTCCGGAACCATGTCCAACTGACAGACAAAAGGACAGCTCTTCCAACTTCCAATCCTTTAGTGATGATGAAGACTTCGACGATTTCCAAGCGTTTCAGTCTACTCCTAGCTCCTTACCTAGCACTAGTACTTCGCAGCCTGAAAATGCTTCAGGGGCTCCTGTTGTAAATCAAATTCCTGAATCCGCTCTCGGATTACCTCAAACCTTTGAAAATTTAGTCAAGTCTTTGTTCATTTCAAGTCCCAGTGATGCGTGTGCAGCTACCACAACCGCTTTCTGTCCTATTGATAAACAGCTGAAAGAGCAAGAGGGCAATGAACAGTGGAATCGGGTTGAAGATTTTGAAGCCAGTCAAGGCTTATTATTTAAGTGGTTGAACAGCGTCGCCTACCAAAAGTTCTTACAGAGCTTAAAAATTGACAACAGTGCAATTGTAAGTTGCATGTTATTTATTACTTGTTTTACAGCATGAATACTGGATACCGAATTTAATGATGGAATTTTCCACAGATATACACTGACAAATGGGGTGCTATTGAAGTTCCAAGATTCGCAGCTAGCTTAGTAGATACACCATTGCTTCCGGAAACTAAGCCATCTACTAACGGATTGCCAGTATCGAAGGATGTTTCACCTGTGAGGTATATTGGCGGTGAACAAAGCTCATCAGGTAACTATATTAAAGATTAGTTTGAAGTAGTCAATATAATAATTTGGTCATTACTAGAGATATTAGATGATCTTACAAGTTGAAATTATGTAAGGTTGTTTGTATTATTATGTATGTGTAGTAAAGTACCAATGCTTAATTTTTTGAAAATATTTTTAGAAATATTTAATGAATTAGCATGGAAGCTATAAACGATTATTGATGGTGATCTATTCTACAGACATTTAACAATTTCCTTATCTTACTTTACTCTTACGCTGCTTCAGCACAATCACTTCTGGATGTAAACATCTTTGAAACGTTGTTTAGTAAGACTTTCGCGTGCCTACGATTTTAATTCATTTCTAATTCATATAGGATACAGGAATTATTTTGACTTTTTTAATGATTTTCAGATCACGAAAGTGCAAATGGTACAGTGGTTGTTGACAGTATCCCAGTGCCGATTTTGGCGACAGGAACGAAGACAAGTAATAAAACCAATGTAGGCAGTTTAAGTTGTGAAGCGGAGCAAATCTTAAGTCAACTTCCTGATTTGTCCTATATGAGAGCTAAGAATGTAGTATTTCCGTCGACAACCACATCACATGTTATTTCCAGCGATGTGTAGCTTTTGAAAATAGAAGTAATCATTATAGATTTTGCTGTTGCTTATATTGACCTATAGCCAAGGTTTCTCAAATCTGTAATTTTCCAAGTTCCAACTTTTGCCATCACCGAGCAACTTTACGAAATAAGTACGCATTCACTGGTTCTCAAAACTGCTGGAACAGTACCTATTACCTATAGGTCAAAATATAATATGTATGTACTGTTGTAACAGTATTTCAAACATTTTCGCTGTAACCTAAATACCTAATATGTGATTTGCGTTTTTAGAATTTAATAGTTTAATAAGCTATTATTATGTAGGGAACTACAACATTTTTCAGAGCTTGTCACTCAGCAAGTTCCGTAAATAACTTGCAGGCAAGATTACCGAAATGGAAGTATTTAAGTTAACTTGCAATAATTAAACACATTCGGTTGTGTTGTTGAAACGTGAGACACCTTAATTCAGGGAAGTTTATATTTTGTGTGAAAGTGTTAAGAATACAATGCGCGAACGTGCCTATAGGCTTTTCTGGAAATGTTTGTAAGGCTTTCGTTAACAAGGCCAAGGATAAAATACTATATAAAGGCAATATCCATTTGCAAACTGGATTAAAATAGTTGTAGTATAGTAACTTACCCGCATCACGCTAACAAAAACCAAGACTTATTATGCTAATTGATATATTAGAGAATAGCAAAGAATGTGTACAGTATTTAATGATAAACTGGATTCCAATCATGTGCATTTTCCTGAGTTCATGTGCAAATATTGCAGCTGTTAAATGCCACATGAGCTGTGTTCTTGTGATACAAAGTAATGAAAGATCACAAATAAATATCATTAGCTTGTAGGAAATTGGTTTTATTTGATCGTAATGATAATAATAAATCAACCTTTTAAAATAACATGTGTACATACAAAGAACAAGTATTTATTTTCGTTTTGTGCCATCATTACAATAACAATATTTCATCGAAACCAATAATCTTTACGTACCATAACATGAGAGAATTTGGAAAAATGCACCATATTTATGCTGCAGTATTGCATCACCTGACTGAAAAAAACCTTTAAAATCGCTCTTACACATATATTATAATTTTATTGTACATTGAAAAAAATTCGTTAAGTCAGCCAAATCGTACGTTGGGACCAATTAAATACTCAATTTATAGAGGACAAAAAGGTTTGTGAACTTAATAAATTTAGAAACCGATCATTAGGGTTGAAATCATAAATACATATTACCGAAATTATTCAATGAGTTTCTTTGATTTGAAGAATTGTCTGAGGTAAAGTACTTGCCAGGTTGCTAATCCTAAAAGACATAACATAGAGAAGATGGAAAAGTACAAAACTCTGGAATTAGTTGATTCATTGGTATCCCGCATTTCCTCTTCCCGTTGTTTCATAAAGCCGAAATCTTTCACAATCGATTCCGAAAGATCCTCCAAGCGCTTGAGTTCCACCTCAAGGGGCTTTAGTTTGGCAGCTTCATCCAACTACACAATATGTTACACAAAATTAATTACATACATCACCAGGTTTATTACAATGTCTTCCCACCATATTTCTAGATATACGAGAGTTGTTCTCGAGCCAAGTACTTTTAGAAATTCTTGACCCCGACTGGGGGTTAAAATGAACTTCGGATCGTCAGATCCATGGTCAAGCAAGTGGTAAGTCTTTGACTCGAGAGCAAATCTTTCCCCATATCATTCCTTACAATATCCCCCTTACAACTTTCTCCATTGCATTACATCCTAGAAAAATTCTTTCTGTTTTTCCGTATAATTAAAAATCTAATTTAAAAAAAGTATTAGTAACCCACCCCTTCATAACTCTTAGCTTCTACACCGTGCTTAGTACTGAGGTAAATTTCCTGTGGGAATCCAGATTGGCCTGAAAAATACAATACAATACTTCAAATGATTATTACTCCATGGGATCGAATAAAATTAAAAAAAGGTATTAGGTATACGCGTTCATCGTGGTCGTGAGTACAATTCCAATATATTATTCTTATTCCTTACCATGTGGAACTCTAGACGAAAAGCAAATCTCATAGACTTCATACTCATCTGTCGTAAAGGTAAATCTTCCCTTCTCTGCATGGTCCTTCTTCCACAAGTATCCACCCTTGGAATCGACAACCTACAGAATATACAAAAGATTACAAAATTAACTAGAAATTTAATAAAAGAATATTAAGATTTTCCTGTACTATAAAGGAGCTTCTTCCTAAATATCAAATTTTAACGAATCCTTACCGCTAGATCCACAGTCTGACCATGAACTTCCCCAATTTCGAAATCCCCCGATACAAGAACATCCTTATGAATTTCTTCTCTCAGACATTTCTTAGTGTTCGGTTGAAGGTGAAACATCAGGGAATCCGCTACATGGAACAATCCAATAATCACAACAACCAGGGCAAAAAATATATTTGTCTTCATTTTTTTGGATACGAATTTTAAAATTTTGATTCTTTTTCTCCTTCCTTTTTCCGTCCACACAGACCGTCAATTCAATTTCAAAAACTCCAAAGAATATTCGGAATAAATAAGTTTCTTTCGTCAATTTCTTTCTTTCCACACACCACGATATTGTCAATTGCCAAACTATGCCAAAGTGTCATCAATCTGTCGTGCCGGCCAAGAATCCTGACTGATGTGATGGAACAATTTGGATGAGATTTTCAAAACTTTATTTAAATTATTATTGTCAATTTGATCGTTTACGTCTGGTTTTATAAGAAATTACTAATCAAATCTTTATATTTAATTATTTTATATGTTCAGAAAAGAACATTTATTATTTTAGAAAAATTCCGTATGCCTTGATTTCTTTCTTGTTGTCTGGCTGTCTCATTCAAATCTCCAATTGACTTGTGTGTGCGTATTGTGTGGCGGAAGTCTGAATTTTTTGAAATTCCCGCTCGGCCACATCTACACATCAGCATTTATGAACACATCATCCTGCTCTGCTTTCCTTTGGGCTCGCTGCTCCGCTCTGTATTTTTTTATTGCCGTGGATTTGTCGTCGCTTTATACATTTTAACATGCATAAACATACACGCAATGCTTAAGCATAGGGCATTTACAAGACACAACATTTTGACTTTCACATTTTTAACACACGCTTTTTCCTCTGTACATATAAAGCGTCTGCTTGGAAGACAAAGACATTTTTAATCACAAAATAATGACGTTTCGTTGTTTGTGAAAGCGGCTTTGCATTTTTAATTTACTATACCTATATTAGTAAGCTATGAATGTTTTTAATTATGTTTAATTATTTTATTTATGTATTTAATTTTTTCAGTTAATGGGATTTTAATTAATCTTATTTATTAAATAATTAATAATATTAAAAGTAAATGGAATAAATACATTTTTAGTATCTAAATAAATGTAAACTTACAATTATTATTATTTATTCAATTATTAATTATTATTTATTCAATTATTAATTATTATTTATTCAATTGTTAATTATTATTTATTCAATTATAAATTAGTATT
>JAQGAK010004644.1:0-11743 GCA_034696945.1 Lipothrix lubbocki
CAAAATAAATACAAAATAAATACAAAATAAATACAAAATAAATACAAAATAAATACAAAATAAATACAAAATAAGAAGAGAAATTATGAAGGGAACGTTTTGTGAAAACGTTTTTTAATTAATTTGGGTCTCCTTGGGTTGTCTCTTTTGCATTCGATCATTCGGAAGGTTGCGGCAATTTGAAAAAACGTTATTTGTGTCACTACTTATGTACGCACGTTAGATTAAACGTGCAAACACAATGTGCGTTATTTTGGCTTCCCCCGGTTGAACCTTTAAAGCGCGCGAAGGTAAATCTCACCGGGAAACCAAAGTTGGCTCCATTGTCTGCCATCTCCAGAAGTCCAAGTCTCTTTCTAACAAACAAAAGTAGATTGCTTGGGGGTGTGGAGAAGCAAATTAAATTTTAATTTACTGATGATCACGGAGGATTTCAAAATTGTGTGGCAATTAATACTGACAGGTGAGTTATTGGGACAAATAAAAATAATAAGGCTTCCAAATTATAATTAAAATAAACTCATCAGTTGTTCAATTATCACCCGGAACCAGAACGTCAAAATTGTTGTTGTCTCCTTTGTTTGTTTTGCATTATTTAAATCCATACATTCATTGCAATTATATAAGGTTAAATATTATCCCTGTAAATATTCATGTTTCTTTTGTATAACCAATTTTTAATAATACGAGCTCCGGTCACTTCCAAGGTCATCCATTCAGTTAGTTGATGTATGAAATTTTAGTTGTAAGAGGAATAATATGGTAAATAAATGAATGCAGTTCCAAAAACCGGATGTCTAATATTTGTTTTTGTTGTTGTAAAATACAGATACAGGATCTGCTCTTGACAACCCCTTGATTAAAGATTGAGCTCTGGATTAAAATTACCTGTGGATTTTTGAAACTGTTTCTAAATGAAAATGGAAGGTGAAAGAATTTCTGTTGTGATATTGATGTATAGATAGATATTTAGATATTCAGGTTTCATATAATTGCTGATGACTTGTATAGTTCTTGTAGATTATTTTGTTTTCTTGGCTGATTATCCAGGTAGATAAGTAATGTTTTAGACCTGCCGATTGTTCAAGAGTATTATCGTTATCAATTTCGGAAGATGCAAATGAGTGGCTGTGCTGGAGTTATATTTATTTACGAGATAGTATTTCAATGTTGAATTTAGTTTTCAAATAGTTCTGACCTGTGCTCTCTAATTCAACATACATGTATTCGTTTTGTGGTTTCTTTTCGTGTACCTTCCTTCCATTAACTGTAGGGGATCCGTTGTCCCAATTACAAGAGTTTACTTCTATTGAGCTATAGTTCCTGTATGTATTAGACCACAAATTCCTATGTGGTGAATGATTCGAATATAACTTGTTCTGTGTAATATATAGTCTTTAAGAAAATAAGTGAACGAGACCTGTGAAATGAAAATCATTATTTGAAACTCCTATAATTAGCATGTCCAAATAGCTATGTACAACAATCACTAAAAGTTTGTTCATTGGTGTTCAGCCGCTACAGCATTTCAGCCGCTACAGCAAGCGTTGTTTCAAAATAGTTAGTTGCTTTCAATCATTTATCTCTAGATTGAGAAATATCGAGCAATATCTTCGTTTACGAAAAAATAACTTCAATTGTTAATACTCGTGGTGAGAACATTTTGAAGGACAATCATGGAGTTGTGTTTATCTGCCCTGTCATTAGGTCATCCCAAAATCAGTGATCGAACTACAGATTTGGAAAAGTATGCCGCCGATGGGAATGCTGTTGTGCATTTTAAACTGGGTAAGTCTTTCGCAGAAGACAATATCAGGCTAAGCAAGTGCTACAGTAAAATGTCACAAAGTAGATGCTCAAATTAATTATTTCTGCATCATAGTTCGATCTGCCGAAGATTTAAAAGATGATTCCGGGACCTTTCATCCTGCTATGTGCCATCAGGTTTTCAATGAGCAGTGAGTCAGAAAGAATTTTGAATTGTATTTACAGTTCCATTTTACAAATTCATTAGTTATAATTATAGAACTGTATATTAAATTTTTTTTATTTATCAGGGAAACAATATTCGGATACGAAAATCTAAAGATAGACTTGCAGCTTACAGCAGGAAG
The DNA here is from genome assembly GCA_034696945.1 of Lipothrix lubbocki. NCBI lineage: Eukaryota > Metazoa > Arthropoda > Collembola > Symphypleona > Sminthuridae > Lipothrix > Lipothrix lubbocki. Next base: position 2,115 of record JAQGAK010004644.1, read on the forward strand.
TTTAAAAACTTACTTAGGTATTAAGTACACCAGCAAAATCTCGGCGGAACAATGTGACGGGGTGGAGGTAATACTTTTAATCGATTTCACTCATTCTTCATCATGTTTGAACCGACTAATATGTTGGAAATAGCTTGCCCATGTGCTGATTCAGGTTTGTTGTATTGGTTTTAGCCCGATAATTTACTGGAGAAGTTAGAAACTGTGCTGGCACCTGGTTATGTAACAAATTTTGATGATTTTTCTGCATGCGTTGCAACTGAAACCGAAGCATTTCGACCTTTCGGCGAGCTCATTTCTTCTTTTACTTGGATGGCTCGGAGTGAAAAGCAGCTCCCTGATGATCGAGAACCTGTAGAAAACGGCGGACCTGGTCCTTCGAGTAATGGGAAAAGAAGTTTGAATGGCATTGAGAGCATTTCAAGAGAGAAGACATTCGTGATTTATGCTTGTGATGTTTCTGACGCTAAATTTTTAGCATATGTAAATCGAATGGAAGAGTTTCTACTGTGGTTTGTGGATGCAGCTTCTTTCATTGATCCGCAAGATGAGAAGTGGAAATTCTTTGTCTTGTAAGTACTTTCAATCTTGTTTTTATGTTTTATGGATAACAGAAATTCGTCGTATACGTACGTACAGTTATACATAATACAACAGGCTTATGTTTTTCATGTGTTACTTAGATACGAGAAATATAAAACTTCCGAAGGCAATGATGCTTACGCATTCGTTGGTTACTCCACTGTGTACACCTTTTTTGCATATCCTGCCAACATTCGTCCCCGTGTCTCTCAAATGTTAATTCTGCCGCCTTTTCAGCGTCAGGGTTTGGGTGTGAACTTGTTGTCAACTATCTATAAACACTACCGGAATGATGCAAGTGTCAAGGAAATTACAGGTTTGTTAATGATCTTGGAAATTTGGAATTCGATTAGTTCCTGGATTAATGTTCCGCATCAGTGCGAACGCAACGAATTTTTTAAAACCAAATCACAGATGTCTTGCACTATATTGATCACATTCTTTTTTGGGTTCTTTGATTTATTTGGCTACAAATCAAGTTTTTGGCACACTTGCAAGCACTTGCTTTTTATGTATTATTTTCAGATTCCTCAATAATAATTTAATAATTATAGTATTATAAGAGTAATCAAATGAGTTTAAATTATTTATGGCATGAGGATTTCCGTAAGAAATTTTTATTCTTGCTCAGTAACCAGATCGCACGGATCCAGTAAAAAAAGCAAGTGCGGGGAAATGCAGTCTCGGCTGCTTTATGTAGCTCGTTGACATAAATTGTCCGCTACAGCAAGATAAATCAAATGACCCATTCTTAATTGCGTGATTATATGCTGCTAAGAAATTGCATTTGGTATAAGCACGATTGGCACGCTGACCCTTTAGTAGAATGATGTTTGGGAAATCCATATATTGATCCTTTTGGTCCGTGTAACTTTCAGTGGAAGATCCCTCCGACGACTTTGAACTACTGCGAGATTACGTTGATGCCCGAGATTGTATGAATCTTCCATCGTTTTCTGCTGAAAACTTGAAAAAGGGCTATTCTTCTGCGATGTTAGCAGAAAGTTCGAAGCATTTGAAAATGACAAAGGTATTATATTTTGTGTTATTTATCTTGTATTCGTATAATCCTAAGCAAGCAAATGTAATTAATACTGGTTAATTACAGAGGCAGTCTCGACGTATGTTTGAGCTACTGAGGCTTCGTAATGTCAACGTTAACAATGACGCAGAATTCAGAGAGTACAGACTTGATGTCAAGCGCCGCCTTAACATTCCGTATCAGGTAAGGACGTTGGTTCCGATGTTAAGAGCAGTCTTGAAGCTTCATTTTGCTGTTGCTATTAACAAACCTTTTTATTGGGTTTCAGAAACAAGAAAATGATATCAAAAGAATGGTGCGGAGGAAATGCAATTCGGTTGAGTTACAACAGGCTGCTCAGCTTGATGATGCATCCCGAAAGACTGAGCTCGAAAGCAATTTCCAGAACTTGTACCAACACTATCAGAATATCATTCGGCGGTTAGACAAATACGATCAATGATAATTGGGAACGAGTGTGATTGATTTGCCGACTGTATTTAGATCATGTGTTTCTCTTGATGGCTTTGCTAATCTCTAATTAGTTTAGCACTACAGTAAGTTTTTTTTTTGAAGTTGCCTGTCTTATTAGCATGTGATGTTAATCTTAGCAGTCAACGCAGAAGTAAATATCTATGTAAAATGTCTCATATGTTTCAATTTGTGGTTGGATATCGTTTTTATTCCAGCTTAGATTTTAATTGAATACTTAATATTTTGAAATAGTAATAGTAATTCCATCACCACAAACATTACAAACTGGAAAAATATACATGTCTGTATAAATTTGTAAGTAGGCATTAGTCGTTACGAAATTTGTACTCAAATAAGCCATTTAAATAAATTAGCGATTTCTTGAGCAGTACTGCTTAAACCCACGTCAGTCAGATTAGTTATCATTGCCACGGAAATGCCTTTCACATCATTTGCTGCCCGTATTCCACATATTTGTTTGTCCTCTTCTGTAGACACGTTTTGATTGTCCAATCGGTTATTGTCTACGGTATCATGTCCAGCTTCATAATTTTGGGGAAATGTCAGCATGAGTATTGAACTGGCACCAATCGCTCCTCCGGAGTGCTGAACCGTTACCATATCCCTCTCTTTGCAAAACATACAGTTCCTCAAGGGTTGACAAACTGCAAAGCCGAGCCCGTATAAAAAATCTGAATCTGGTGTGGCTGTTTTGGGATTGCCAGTCCACATTTGCCTGGTGGTAGAATATTTCAAATATGGCTTCTTTGGGAGTCCCATCTCTGTGGTTATGAATGAATATCAAGTAAAGCACAGACCAGACGACCGGATTGTAGTTAATAATAACAAATTGTTGAGGTTATACATACCACAAGTACTCGGTTTGAAGTTGTCGGCTTGTTGATGGCAAAAGAGAAGCATATTTGCGAATTGAGTCAAGTCATGAACGTTGGATAAGAACCTGAAATGGAGTCATCAATTTATATACGGATTTGTTAATTACAAATACTTTACACCTGTAATTCCAAATATAAAAATAACTATTAATCTAACCCTCCTCCACTCCACTTGTAGCTGTTGTCAACATAAGGCGAATTAATCAGTTTCCCGTGTTTGTTTCTTGTATAGTAGCTGTTAAAAAAGTAGAGACATCAGGTTCTCAATCCCAATACGTACACCAATGCAGGGTTAAAAATTTTCGATGAATTTCTTACCGCGCTCGGTTGTAAATAAGTGGTTCGTGTTCATCCAGGTGAGTATTTTTGAGTCCCCAAAATGTAAACATTGACTTTGCATGTTTTGGAAACGGAGTGTCTACAAGTTTTTCAATTATTCCAGCCACCACTGTCCAGGCATGGGAAGAGTATAAATACTTGGTGCCTATACAAACCGGAAATCAGATTGGAGCATGTTTAAGCGATTTGTTGTATGACGCTCGCCAAGAAAATTACCTGGAGGATGATGAAGCTCATCATGAATAAAAAGTTGCATGGCTTTTTCAATGGAATCAAACTTGTCCTTCAAGTAGAACTCTTGGTTCTCACTGTCACTCTCATCATTTTTATTCTTCTTCGCCCCTTTCTTGGTATAGTGCCGGATGCCGGACAAATGACTTAGAAGATGACGGGTGGTTATAACGACCTAAACAGTATTGCATAATGACAATCTTACTTGTTTAAGGACCTATTATGTGTTAATTCTATAATAGTATTAAAATATAATATTTGCTTAACAAAATAACTATTTATTATGCTTAGTTATATACAGGTAATCCATCAACTTGTTTCTCCGGGAAAGTGGGTAAATACGTCTGGACTGGCAAATCAATATTGACTTTGCCCTCTTCAATCAATTTTGCCATCATCGCCATTGTCATGGATTTGCTTATGCTTGCTATTCTCATTATGACATCCGAGTTCATTTTTACGTTGTTCTCCACGTCAGCGTAGCCAAAACCTACAAGTATACACATATGCATTTATTGATGTATAGAAATTGCATTAAATTGTTAATATTTGTAAATAATTACTTCCCGTGCCCACTCGTATTAAAATAAATACTAACATCTATATTGACCATGAATGAAAAATATTTTTGTTCAGTATTAACTTTTTAAATTTTATATTTTAAATTCATTACAGTAACAGTATATACCTTCATCATACACCAATTTCCCATTGACCGTCACCGCAATGGTCAATCCCGGCAAGCCATGCTTTACCCTAGCTCTTTCACAGAGCTCCCGTGCTTTCTCAATGGAATCTTGCAACTTAAATTTGCTAGCCCCGGGCGTGTGCTCTATTTCCCGACCATCCACAGTGCATGCCGACTCGGGATTTTGCTGGGGAGAAAGTGGTTTAATTGTTGATGCCAGTGGTACAAATGATTTGAGATATGTCATGTCATTGTTATTGCTTGTGGCTGCATACACACACGTAGAAGCCAAAACCGCACATCCGAGTCTTTTTGCCAGGCGGAAGTGATTCGCCTTTAAAATAGTATATAAAAATGTCATTATTTATAATGAATGTTAATATCATCGCATTTGCAAATTGTTTATAGTATCAACTTAAAATAATACCACACCATAAAGAACGACTTCTATAAAAATACGTCAGTGTCATTTTTCTCGCATGTGCTATACCTACGAAATTTTAACGCCATTAAACAAAAACTTTGTTTTTTGCAATTTTTACTTAATGGTGTCAAAATTGTGTGGTGCGAACATTTTGCAAGCTAGTCTACATGCAGAAATAAAAGTTCATTGCCTCCCATAATGATGAAATGTCCATTTAATGTATACACGACACATGGTAGCTACACGTATAAGAATTTGCATTTGTCATATCCTCACAATACTAAAATAAATAATTATTAAAAAAATTATTTAAGCATACAACAGTTTTGTTAGCAAAAGCTATTGTAAGCACCATTATAAACTATATGGATATTATACTTATTGCTGTATAGTGTGATTGTCAGCTTGTCAGTTGTCATCCGTGACTATATTCATTCGACTTTTTTTGTCCATACTTGTAAATTGCAAAAACAGGTATTTATATACCTATGTACAATGTATAAGGTTAAAGTGTAGTACGAATGCGCGATTTACCATGATGACGAAATAAAGCTGAGATAAAGATGACTTTATACAGGAAACAGGACTATTATATAATTGTTAGCTTTCCTGTCGGCGTCTTCTTAAATAATTTAGTCTTAATTTGTAGAGGATATAAAATCCCTTTTAAATTAATTAAACTGTACAAATCGCGGGATTTATTATCACAGCTTTCACCGTTTGTACTTATATTTTTGCACACGGCCAGTTAATATGGAATAGAAAGTATAAAAGATATAAACTGTTAATAATTATATAGGCTATACGAAAAATAGATAACAAAAATAGGGAATATTGCAAATAGATTATGTACGCCTGTCATTCAAAATTGCAAAAAATTTTATTTTTAAACACACTATAAGTATATAAGTATAAATACAAAATACTGAATATTTAAAACAGGCTATTTATTCAGATTCTTATTATATTTTTTTAAATAATTAAATTTACATTGCAATTCAAAGCCTGTGGTTTACACAAATTATTTTTAAATCGTCAAATTATCTTCACATATATTTTTCAAAAAAGACACTTTTAAAAAGTCATTTGTTTACATTCGCGGTGGGTGGTCAAGTGCAAGTATTGAACGCAAAGGATACTTACACAACCCTTTCCCTTGCACGCGTAAAAGTAATTCGCTATAGATAATATAAAATATTTATTTATCCAGTTATTGCGTAAAAATAGCGCGTGGCACTTCAAGGTAAAAGCAAAGTTGCAGGATAAGAATATTTGTATAATGTACTTTTTATAAGATTGTATTTTATGGAAAAAGTTTTCTTTGAAAATTACTATTTAATTTAAATGCTTATAAAAACACGCTTGTAATTATATAATATATTTTAATATTTAATAGAACTATTATTTAATAGAAAAAAGAGATCCAAGCCAAGCAAAAAGTGCTCCACGGCTTCACGAATCTCCGTCGACTGGTGCTGTGGGAAGATTGTCAAAATCAGCTGTTCAACCCTTTCAAGCTGTTGTTCTTATATTGTGCGAATAATCCGGCGTATATAGAGTGAAAATATCTCTTGGAAATTCGGGGTCTGTAAATCACGCGGTGTTCTTTATCATCAGTGCTTGAATAAGCAATTGCGGAGGTATATACTTCATTCATTTCCACTGCTGGTAAAGTGTATACATATTTGTTTATTATTTGCGTGGGAGGATTGGATATTTACATAAGATTTTTATTATCATTAAGTAATCAATAAGTAACATATATTTGAAATGTATGTTTGATAAGGTTTATTGTAATTTTAAGTACATTCCAATATATTGTATACATAAGATAGATATAAAGCTTCCAATGATATAATGCTATATAATTAAATGGTATGTATTATGTATTGTATTTATGTAGGTTCGGGGCCGAAGAATGAATACAACATTACCCCATTTTGCCAGTGGTTTAGTTGTCAAGGGATTCGGTCGAGGGTCAAAAACCTTAGGGACACCTACAGCCAATCTAGAGCAATCTGTGGTGGACAAGCTTCCAGCGGATTTTAAAACCGGCATTTACTTCGGTTGGGCACAAGTGGACGATGGGCCGGTTTACGAACAGGTGACCTGCATAGGGTGGAATCCTTACTTTCGTAACCAGACCAAATCCTTGGTAAGTTGTTTTAACTTAATTTTTTTAAAATATTAATTATAACGATAAAATGATTTAATTTCTGGTGTATTTTGCTTCATTTTTTTTCGTTTGTCCAGGAAACGCACGTACTTCATTCCTTTCAAGAAGATTTTTATGGGTCTACTCTGAGAATTGTCCTTGTGGGGTACATTCGGGATGAGATGGACTTCAAGGGCCTTGGTAATGCATCGAATATTTATTAGCTACATTAAAAAACTTAATGAAATAAAAACTGAATTTAATTGAGATATAAAATTATGAATGAAACGTTATGCTTTATTAACTAAAAAACTCTAATTAAATTAATTATTATATATGAACCAACAGAAGAACTTAAGGAAGCAATCGCCAAGGACATTGAAATTTCAAAACAAGAGTTATCCAAGCCTGAGTACAATCGCTACAAAACTGATCCATTTTTCTTCCAACATGAATCTCTCCAGGAACATGCGAACGGAAAGGTTTGATGAAAGCTGTGAACGAATATGAATTGCAATTTGCAAGTTAAAGGAAAATCTCTAGTTCAAGTCGTTTTGCTATTTTTCTAATGTGCTGTGTAGTTATTGTTGTGGTATAAGTACGATAGACAAAAAGATTTCGACATTTCCAAAGTTAAAGGATGTTAGATGGTGTTGGAAGCATTTATTGTAGATCATGAGTAAATGCATCGAAAATACGTGATTGTAATTGATTAGAAGAATTTAAAGGGGGGGATGCACTTATTTACATGTTGTACCAAATAAATTATGCTGTTTTTGTAAACCAGAATATATGAACACATCATCAATGAGAGCTTTTATTGATGAATTTTTAGAGTAAGTAATACATATCGAAAAACTTATCATTCATACTTTTCAACTACAATAGTGTTACTATGAATATTATTATAATAGTTTCATAACTTTTCGTGCAATCAAAACTTTTCTACGTTCTACTCCGGACAATAAATCAATTAATTCCACTAAGGAGTGAGTATTGACTAACCAACACGCTTCTTTTTAATTCGAAGGCCCTTAGGACCATCGTCAGGTATTAATTCTGGAGGAATCATAGTGGGTAAAGTTTTAGCAACTTCTTGATCTTGAGATAGAATCAATTCAGCAGGGAATTTCCAATGATCTCGTACAGGAGGTAAACGCTCCTCTGGATTAGTTGTCCAGTGATGAATCCTACACCTTACAGGGACTTTTTCAGTTTTGTTTATCTAAAGCAAAAGACAAATGATCAAAATCAGATACCATAATCTAGCAGCAGTAAAAACTACATATTATTGCATTTCTTTAAGAACACTTACAATGACGAAAATAATGAACTCTTTTCCTTCAAGATTCATATCTGGCCCAGAAATTGTGTCAGAAGGCATGGTAAAGCAGTTTTCCGGAACATGAACGTGCGCTTTGCGAAAAGCCGCTCTTACATGCCAAGGTTCAAGAGTCCAAGGAGTTTCCTTATTCATACTAATATTAAGCACAAAATTCGACAGGCTTTTTACAGTCTGCAAAAATACAAGTATAAAACATTTATTAGCTAAACCTCTCGTACGTTTTTATATTATTTACAATTTTACAACATAAACGGCTGCAAATAAAAAGACTCACCGAACCGGCATAAGTCGAACTAAAGGTTTGTTCGTTTACTGTGGCCGCACCTGCTTGTTCTACATTTTCAGGCGACGGGTAGTCAGCAGCCTTGGTCATAATTAACAATCGTCCATGATTTGCTTTGACAGACACAACTTCTCCCGGACGTCCGACATCTATAATTGATAAACAACAGTCAATTGAGGTTACTAAAAGTCCCATGCAACCTCAACGAAAACAATATCCATATGAATTCTTTACTTTCAATATATTTCCGCAATAGCACGTGCATATAACTCTGTTGTTGTTCTGCATTGTCTTCGACAGTCTCATAAATTCTATGCTTTTTCCGTAACGACGGCATACGACCAGGGGACAATAACGGAGCTGGCCACCGCCGTTTGACTACGTAGGTTGTCTAGAAAAATACAAAAAAAAATACATTTTACACAATTAATAATAAATAATATTAAATAAATTATAATGAATAAAAACTTTCAAAATTTCTATTCGTCTTAACATCTATTTATTTTCATCAAAACACTTAAAATGCATGGAAATTAATTACATTCGAAATGAGAAAACTACAGATGTTAATTAATAACAACTTCATTTATTTTAAAATAATGACATAAATTTTCAACAATTTAATTTAGATTATTTGATTACTATTTTACCCTAAAAGGTTGGAAGAACGCCGGATTTTCAATGAACGCCTGGAACGTCCGCTTCCACATTTTCGACAGTTTCAAATTCCAAAAAAATCGGTAAAAACAGCAATTAAAAGATCAACTGTCGATTTCAAAATTATAGATCAAATTAAAAGACAACAGTTAAATTCAAATAGGAATAAATAAATTATCTACATTCTAATTTTTAACACGTGCGGGTATGGGCATGAACATTGCATGAACTCTCGTCTAAAAGTAAAAATTTCATAGCAAAAATTTACCCGCATTCAAATCTTCCGCCAATCTCAGCGTGAGCATAAAAATTATACTTGATGCTTCCCCGTCGGGAACGTTTCTTTCTTCGTTGCGTGATCGTTTGTCCTAAAATAATTCTTGTTTCTTGGAAATTAATATAGAGGGAGCAATAAATCCCCCAGTATGAATAGTTAGTAATAAACTTGCAATATCGTGATGCCTGACATTTTTACAATCTTATTTAGTATTTATTTAGTATTTATTTAGTATTTATTTAGTATTTATTTAGTAT
>JAQGAK010004645.1:0-11742 GCA_034696945.1 Lipothrix lubbocki
TGTATCAATTTTTGTATCAATTTTTGTATCAATTTTTGTATCAATTTTTGTATCAATTTTTGTATCAATTTTTGTAATCAATTTTTGTATCATTTTTTGTATCAATTTTTGTATCAATTTTTGTATCAATTTTTGTAATCAATTTTTGTATCAATTTTTGTATCAATTTTTGTAACTGAATTCCCGTTAATTTAAAAAGAATATTGCTCAAAAAGTAAATTCCCGTGAAAAACAATTCTACAGATTTACCTTTAAAGTCTCTTTAAAAAGAAGCCTAAAAAATGGCCCCGCAACGTGCCTGAATTTGCGAATCCCACAAAAACTAATGCTAATGCCCGGTAATATTTCACCCATTTCTGGCATTCTCGTCAAAAGTGAAAGTCAGTCTTAAAACACCGGAATGACTTTAGAGCTACCTTCCAGGACTGTTGTCTTTTTTTATTTGATTTTGTGATTGGATGGGCCTGGTGAAAGTAGAAGAAATAAGAACCTTATAGCGCTATGGGGAAGAAAATGGGGAAAGTAGGGTTGATGGATCTGTGGGCAGACTTTGCCACTTGTGCTGAGGAATTTCCTTTCACTTTGCTCTCATTTCCCCCTTCTCCGCAATAGGAAGGTCACGGAGGAGATAAAGATTCGGCGGCGGGTGAAGTACGGATTTAACAAGAAGAAGTGTAACAAAGGGAGAAAGTACATGATTGAGCTTACACACGCAAAGCTAATTTTTCTTTTCTCCCGACCCGCCTGAGAACACAATATTATGTATATATGTACATATGTATACTACATGTGTACTATACATGTATATACATACTATGTATCCATATATCCATTATAAATACATATACGTACATATGTGCATGTGTGGGCGAACATGCAATGAAAATTTTTCTAGGCAATAAAACTTGGATTTAAGGGGAAAATGTGACTCATCTTTTTTTGTTTTTAACACTAAAAGCCTTTCATCTCCTGACCTTCCGCTCACAGTCATTTGTACACACGGCAAAAGCCACACGCGGTTTCAATTTCCTCTTAGATTTCCAGCAATTTTTTTTTCGAGAGATTTTCCTATTTTCTTTGACATTTTTACCGTTTCCCTGATTTGTAACATCTTTCCTGATTTTTGCTGATTTTTGCTAAAATTTGTTCTAATAATTTCCACCAATTTTATTTTTATTTCTTTTCTTTGTATTTCCCCCCTGATTTTTTCCCCAGCCAATAATGCAGGATTTGATTGAACTTTTGCCATTTTTTGATCACCCTCTGGGAAATTCTGACTATATGCTAATCCCATCCGGGGAAATGTGGCGTAAAATTCCACGACTGTAGAATTCTCTCTGGGGAGAAAATAAAAAAAATCCCTTTCACCTTCCCTCCCAATTTTATCCCCAGGATTTGCATAATTTCCAGGTTTTATAAATCGACAAAATAAATTGAAATAAAAAGAAATGACTTTTTTTCAGCATCATCCAATGTGTACGTGTTCCATGGAACATTACAGTAGCAACCAGGATTTTAAAATGAAAACTCTCCAGATAAAAAAATGATTTTAATTTAAATTCTGACGATTGACAACTTTCTCGCTGGGGAAATCAAAAGGGGGAGAAAACAAAGTAATTATTTTTAAATTTGAATTTTATTTTTCAGGCAAAAAAAATGATTTTTTAACCAATTATTTGTTGTTACATTTTTATTTGTTGAATTCACGGGGGAATTCCTTTTTTAGTTTTATTTAAAAATAGAATCTCAAGGTTTAGCAAAATAAGAATAAAAGGGGAAATCAAAAATAAATAAGTATTTTTATTGGAAAATAATTGAAAAATAAAGAAAATTATTTTCTTTATTGGAACAAATTGGAGCAAAATTTATATTTTTTTTATTTGGAAAAGAAAGTGGAGGAGAAAGTGGAAGAGAAAGTGGAAGAGAAAGTGAAGGAGAAAGTATTAAAAATCTTTGAAATAAAAAATAAAATAAAAGAAACATTTTAAAAGCAAATGATAACAAATACTTGGATTTCAATGGGGAAAGTAAAGAGAAAGTATAAATGAAAACTTTCAATGGAGAAAATAATACCAGAAAAACACACGTTGATCATAATGGGGATTTTTTTAATGGAGGGTATTGTTGAGAAAGTAAAAAATTCATACATTTTAAAGTAGCAAATAATGGAGAAAGTGAAAAACATTCAAGAATTTCAATGGGACGACGCTGCTGGTAAAAAATAGGAAAAATACTGAATTCAATGGGAAAATAACGGTGAAAGAAAGGGAAAATGTCAGGTTTCAATGGGAAAATAGAAGAAAAATAGAATAGAAATGGAAGGAAAATATAAAAACATTGAGGATGAATTGAAGGGAAAATACAAAAAATTGAAAAGAGAAAGAAATAGAAAATTCTGCCAAGAATAAAAAAATGAGAAAAAAATACAACAAAAAAATTAATTGTGGAAATACTTGAACTGGAATAAAGAATTAGAAGAAAATTCCAAAAATAAAAAATTAATGTTAAAATATAAAATACAATTTAAAATATTGGAGAAAAATGGCAATTAAAATAAAATCCAAAATATTTAAAAATAAAATCCAAAATATTTAAAAATAAAATTTAAAATATTTAAAAATAAAATCCAGATTATTTAAAAATAAAATCCAGAATATTTAAGAATAAAATCCAAAATATTTAAAAATAAAATGAAAAATGTTAAGAAATGAATATTGCAAACAAAAATAAAAGAAAATGGACCAAAGAAAAAGAATAGGATTGAAATGCGAAAAATAAAAAAAATAGAAGAAATGAAAGGAAATAGAAAAGGAAAACAGAAACCCAGAGAAAGCAGTTGGAGGAGGAAATGGAAAAAATGTGAATAAAATAATAAGAAATTAAAAAGTGTAAATGAGGAATATTGTCGAATCTTCCCCGCACTGTCTTTCCCGGAAGAAGAAGAAGCTCCATCCAAGGAGAATAAATAAGAGAAAAATAAGCAAAAAGAGATTTTGTATGTCATAGCACGGGAGGTACATATATACTCTTACGGACAATATTGTATGAGAAAAAATGCATATGAAAAAAAAAATAAGAAAAGCAAAAAGGGATAGCAAGGATGACGATTCTTCATGAATTATTCACAAAATCCTTTTCTCTGTCTGCTTTTCTTCTTAAGTTCATCTCTTTTTCCTTTTTCCCTTCTTCTCCTCGTCTAAAAAAATGTTTTTTTTTGCGCTTCCCGCCCCTCATCATATCTTTATCTCCGAACATTTGCTTATTGTTATGCCATTGTGTTCTTCCCTTCTCGATAGTTTCTCCTTCATATCTCTCAAATTTTATTCTATGTGTCAAAGGACTTGGAAAATATTTTTGTAGGGAAAATAGAAGTAAAGCTATGGGCTCAATTTTGAAAAAAGGTTTTTTTCCCGGGGCGTATGACCCTCATTCCGGGATATCCTTTCTTTGACTTGGTACAGCAAAAATCCATTTGATAGCATGTGTTTTGGGGGGATTATTAGCGACAATTTTTTTTAGTTTTGCTTTCATAAAATAGAAAAAGATAGGGAAATCTTCAAAGTTTTGATGGGACATAATAAACAATTCATTACTATTATATTTCTATTGTTTGTATACGTGATATAGACAAAAAATAGAAAATTTCTTAAAAATTTGTAAGAAGTTGCTGCAAAAACAGTGCTAGAATTCTTCAAATTGCTTTAGAATGTTCAGTAGTAATTTCAAAAAACTTTCCCTGGCAAGTTGTTTAACTTATAATAAAATTGCCACTAAAACTTTTACCTATATTGCCAATAGAATTTCTATTTAAATCCTGTAGAAGTTCTGATTAAATGTGGAACAATCGTTTCTATTAAAAAAGTCCTCAAAATTTGTGTTGAAATTTCTATTAAATTTGTCACTTAACTTTTCAATATCTAATTTTAGCAGTAAAATTTCATTAAACTTTCCATATTGAATGATACCTAAATTTTATTACGAATGCCATTGAAATTTGCGTTAAAATTCCCTACAAATTTCTTTGAAATTGTCGAAACACTATCAAAAACATTTCAAACAAATTTTTTATTCATATTGGCACCAAATTTTGAACAAAAATTGCCAACAAATTTTCAAAGAAATTAACGACCAAATTGGCCCTTAAAATTGCCACCAAATTTGTAAACAAATTGTCATTAAATTTGCCAAACAAATTGCCACCAAATTTGATAAACAAATTGCCACCAAATTTGATAAACAAATTGACACCAAATTCGATAAACAAATTGCCACCAAATTTGATAAACAAATTGCCACCAAATTTGATAAACAAATTGCCACCAAATTTGATAAACAAATTGCCACCAAATTTGACAAACAAATTGCCACCAAATTTGATAAACAAATTGCCACCAAACTTTTCAAACAAATTGCCACCAAATTTGATAAACAAATTGTCATTAAATTTGCCAAACAAATTGTTACCAAATTATCTAAACAAATTGTCACCAAATTTTCTAAACAAATTGTCATTAAATTTGCCTAAAAAATTGTCACCAAATTTGGGAAACAAATTGTTACTAAACTTGACCTTTAAATTGGCGCTAATTGCAACTAAATATGGATTTAAATTTCCAAGAAATTTACCATTTACATTACTGCTAAATTTGCCATTAATTCGGTTTAAGAATGTCAGTATAAATCCCAGAAAATATTTGCTAACAAGATTGTTACTAGAATTAACTTTAAACTGGCTTCAAAATTTTGATAAAATTGCATCGGATTTCGATTGAAAGCTTGTATTAGGATTACGAGGGGAATTTCCATGAAAATTGGAGGAAGATTGGAGAAGATGGGAGATCTCCTAGGAACTGTTGCCAAATGTGAAAGGAAATGAAGGCAGGGGTGTCCGAAGAGTTGTGGAGCGGGAAAGCTGTTGATAGCGGCTGTCGTGGCTTGTAATAACTGATATAAAACGTTGTGCTGGAGTCGAAATATGTTTGGAGTGAAGGAGGACAAGGGGATTCTTGGCTTTGGTTTGGAAGTGCGAAGGCGGACTTGGGAAAAGTCTTAGCTGTCGTTCGGACTGTGGTAATTATATTTGTTCCAGTGGAGGGTGCATACGGGAGTTAAGACGGAGTTAATGTTTTTGTGCGGGGGAGCGTGTTAGGCGTATGTACATGTTTTCGGGCGGAGTGGGCTCTCAGGTTATGATACAGCGGCCAGATAGCCAGTGTAGCCACAAATGATGCTCAAGCTCCAATTGCACACTCCATTACTCAAGCGATTCCATGCTCCAGTCCGGATAAGTCTCGATTTATCGGGCTTCTTCACACAAAACAAGTCTTGGCGCACTTTCTTTTCACTTTTCCCCCCAAAACCCACCGTCCTCCGCCTCCATGTGCTCTCCCATGCCTTACATCGCGGCCTCCACACTCGTCGCATCTTGTTACAATACATATGTACGCACGTGCTGCAGCATTGGGTTACATTCTGCCCATTTATTAACATCGTCTTGCATACTGTACCATTTGTTAACATTGTCGTACATACTTGCTCGTTTTTTAACACTACCGTGCATACTGCTGTATCTGTTAACACAGTCGTACATACTGCTTTATTTGTAAACATTGCCGTACATGATGTTTGCATTGTTAACATTGTCGTACATACTGCTTCATTTGTAAACATTGTCGTGCATATTGTTTCAATTGTTTTCATAGTCGTACGTAGTGATGCATTAGTTAACATTGTCGTACATACGGTTTGAATTGTTAACATGGTTGCAAACAGTAGTCAGTTTAGTAATATTCTCGTAACTACACCCCATTGGGTTTGCAATAGTCGGAAGTCGGCTTCGCAGCATCGCAACTCTTAACTATCGACACACAGTTATACCATCGAGCCCGATCATATAATAATAATAATAATAATAATGTGCCATAGGATCAAATATATTATAGGATCAAATGTGCTATAGGGTAAAATGCGCCATAAAGTCAAATGTGCCGTAAATTTAAATGTGCCTAAAACCAAATGTGCCGTAAAATCAAATATGCCATAAAATGAAATGTGCCATATGATCATACATGATACATAGAATATAGTTATTTGCAGGGTTGCACGGTGGCATAAAGTGACATGACATAAAAGTGGCATAAAGGTGGCATAAAGTGACATGCCAAAAACTAGATTCTAAAAAATACTGAATTTGTAGCTGAAATGTTATTTTTTTTAAAAATAGAATAATCTGTACTTTTGGGAAGCAATAATAAATTGTTTCCCACGTTTTTCATCCATGTTTACGTCATATTTTAAAATATTATTTATAACATCATAACAAAAGTTACCTTTAAATATCTCCACCCCAATATAAGCCTTTGTTTCGACAAAAATATTTTGTAAATATCTTTAAAATATTTAAATGCGGATTTTTCAAAATAAGACTTCGATTAAAATGCATAGCAAGTTAATATTTTTTAAATTTAAACGAAGCGAAATATAGTCGTAACTAATAAGTCTCTAATATTATACTGTTAACATTTATTACCATCTATTTCCTAATTATCAATGATTAATATGTTTAGTTTTTTAATATTTGTTTTTATTATTTATTTTAATTGTTTGGTAACGTTTTTCTTATTTTTCTGTGTTTATTTTATAAATTTGTCACTTTTTGCCATTTATGCCACTTTATGTTATTTATGTCACTTTTTGCCACCTAACATGACATAAATGCGAACTTGCTGACATAAATGCAACCCTGGTTATTTAAAGTAATAACTATATTAGTTATCCCTGTTCCGCTGGCCTAGTATTTATACATGTATACGTTATAACATTCTTGGAATTAGTACGAACGTTTAATATATAATTATTTACGGTCGTCTATTTATAAATTTTATTATTATTTATGATTTTTATTTATAGCAGCATTTTAAGCAATGGGAGTAAAATGGGCGGCAAAGAATTAGAAAGTCAACGAAGAGCATACGTTTCAGTGTAATATTTTGTTGTTCGTATTGTACGTAGACCTGAAGTCAAAAAGTTCTGAGTGAATATTTTCAAATTTCATTTATTTATTACAGTAAACAGGAAAATTTTAATTAATCAAATGGAATTAATTCGCAAAACGTTTGATTGCACACTTTGCCAAAAAAAATTCGCTAGCAAGGCCGGGCTAAATGTTCACTTCAAAACCCACACAGTTGAAAGACCTTTCGAGTGCAAATTTTGTTTAAAAACATTTGCCCATTCATCGACACTCAGGTCTCACATCCGAACTCACACCAGGGAAAAGCCGTTCAAATGCCAAGAATGCAGGAAAGAATTTTCTTTCATACGAAGCTTTAAGAGACATGAAAATATTCACAAGCGTGAAAAACCATTTCTGTGTCAAATGTGCAAAACCGGATTTATGTCTACGAGGAACCTCGAAGACCACATAAGAATTCACACTGGAGAAAATCCGTCCAAATGTGTTTGTTGTGCTAAGTCTTCGACGTGCACATCCCACATGAAAACTCACACCGGAGAAAAGCCATTTAAGTGTCAAGAATGTGGAAAAACATTTTCTCTTGTTAACGCCCTTCACAGACACGCGAGATTACACAATTGTAAAAAACCATTTAAATGTCAGGAATGTAGAAAGCAATTTTCCTACAAAAGCAGTCTCATCAGTCATGCAAAAATACACACAGGAGAAAAACCATTTAAATGTCAAGAATGTGGGAAGGCATTTTCTAGAATTAGCAATCTGCGTAGACACAACAAAATTCACAGTGGTGAAAAGTCATATTTATGCCAATTTTGCAAAACCAGTTTCATATCATTGGATGATCTGGAAAATCACATACGTAACCACACTGGAGAATACCTTTTAAATGCAATGTTTGTCATAAATCGTATGCGTTTAGTTCTTCATACCGTTCCCATAAGAAGACGCACGAAGATACAACGGTCACGGAACTCCAATGCAACCTCTGCCCCAAAATCTTGAAAACCAAGAAAGGCCTATTTGTACACATTAAAATGCACATTGGAGAGAAGTCCTACAAATGTAATTTCTGTTTAAATGGATTTGCACAAAGATGTACTTTGTATGATCACATCAGGACCCACACCAATGAAAAACCCTATAAATGTACATTCTGTCAGGATACATTTTTAACAAAGGATAATTTGACAAACCACACTCTACATCACACGCAAGAGAAGCCTTACAAATGTCATATTTGTAGTAAAGAGTTTTCACTCTTAGAAAATCTAAGGCAACATTTTAGAATGCACCAGAACGGTAAAAATAATTCAGTTAAAACGATGTCATATTGCAAACAGTGTCCGTTCTCCAGCAAGTCTTTGAAACTTCTGTGCCAGCATTATTCGTCCCTCCATGGTTTGCCAGTCGTTATGCTGAAAAAATTAAAGATAAGGATGAAGTAAATCACGGAAACTTTGTCGTCCTTCATGAAGAAAAACGTAAACGACTGTGTAAATAAAGTCTCTGGATAACGTCAGCTGATTTTTGAATAGACATGTTTTTTAATCGTCATATTGTACTCAATGCGCCTTTATATAATGTGCACTGTAATTCTTAGGGTTAATATAATATGTTGTATGTAATTAAATGTAAATTATTAATTTTGTGTTATGTTAACACTGCTTCTAGCAATGTAAGCAACCAGGTAATTAGTACGTTCATTAAACAGACCAAGACCAATTGAAAACCTTGGCCCATCTGTTCCTATGGCACATTTGATTTTAAAGAACATTTGATCCTAGTACATTTTATCCTATAGCACAGTTGATCTCATAGCATATATGTTCCCCTGGAACATTTGATTTTATAGCATATTTGATTTTACAGGACATTTCCCCCAAGGCACATTTAATCCTAAGACAAGTATGATCAAATGACACATTTAATCATGTGGCACATTTGATCCTATGGCACATTTTATTTTACGGCACGTTTGATTTTACAACACGTTTGATTTTAGGGCATGTTTGATTTTGCAGCACGTTTGATTATACGGTTTGTTTGATTTTACGGCTCGTTTGATTGTACCGCACGTATTATATTACGGCACATTTGACCTGACGGAACATCTTACATAACGGCACATCTAACCTGAAGACACATCAGACCAGACTGCACATTTGATTTAACGGCACATTAGACCTGACGGCACACTTGATCTAACGGCACATCTGACCTGACGGCACATTTGACCCAATGGCACATCTGGCCCGATAGCACATCTGACCCAATGACACATCTGACCCAATGGCACATCTGACCCAATGGCACATCTGACCCAATGGCACATCTGACCCAATGGCACATCTGACCTGACGGCACATCTGACCCGACGGCACATCTGACCCAATGGCACATCTGACCCAATGGCACATCTGGCCCGATGGCACATCTGTGCAACGTGCCTTAGGATCTAAATAGACGAGCTTTACCGGCATAACTTACATATTAGCTGTTTGATACAAAAATGACGTCAAACCATGTCTTTACGTCAAGTCTTTTTCTGATTCAAAGCCATATGTCATTTAGTGTGCCATAAAATGATGGTAAGGAACACAAATAAAATATATTTACTATAGTAAATATATTTTACATACACATTAATATATATATATATACACATTATTAATATATATACACATTAATAATTAAATATCTACATATATGTAGATATTTAATTATTAATGTGTGGTGAGATTTTTGTGTAGGGGCAATTTTAGTATAGCAGAATTTCTTATGCAGTACTTAAACTGTTCCAAAGCGAAAGAAAGTACACACAGGACCTTCAAGCTTGCCGTAGTATAATATGTAACAAAGTTGAGCAGGGCAAAGAATCATGCAAGGAAGTTAAGTTTTAATAGCGTTCACAATTCAAAAGAACATTTATACGCAGAAAATAATTGAATGTATTTGATTAGTACATGAGTTGTGCAACTCTGGGGTTAAATACATAATGCAAAGCCCCGACCATTTTATATTATCAATATCACATCATCTTATATTTAAATATTTTCATCATCATATTATATAATACATAATCATATTTAACCTAGTAGACTTAATTAACCATGTACACCATTATTAAGCCGTCTAAAAACATACCTATTTAACCCTTTCACACAGTTATTCAACCATCTTTGATACTCATGAGTTATCTTATATAGTTATTCAACCAACTTACGATGCAATTACATATTTGACAGTCTTATATACTTATTTAAATACTTTATATATACTTACTTGCCCGGCTTATGTACCTTCTTAAACACCTTATTTATTTTTTACCGTATTATTTTATTGTTACTGTATTACCGTATTAAACATACGTACTTATTCATAAAATCCAGCTCTCTTATGAATTAACTAGAATTTATTATAATAAGATGATGCTGTAGTTGAGTAAGTAGATATGTCTGTACTCACTCAGCCTCTTATAAAGATAGTTATTTACACCACAATACGCTATACCTTCATACGTTGAACATATTGGACAGCATATGAATCATATACATATATAATGACTCATATCTTTAAGTTAAAAATAAAGTCCCATTATAGCTGTCTCTGTAGCAACTACAAAGGCAGTCGAGAGACTGAATCTTGTACATTGTATTATTTTATTTGAGAACTCTTTTCATGATTCTTTATTTCATATAATCTTTCGGCATTTTTGTGTTTTTTCGTCTCACTGTCCTTGCGAAAAGGTAACGAAGCAATGATGCCGAACTGGAGTGAGTGTTGTGTTTCGCTTCATTTCCACCTGAACTGTGATTCCATCTACGGGGACTATGGCCCACATTGTTGAATTACCCAGAATCTGAGGGAGAATAAATAGGTAAAACTTAGTAGAGAATAAATAAAAATACGTTAAATGTATTACAGCTAAGGAAAATATTACATTACCGTTATTGATACACTAAACTATATCAATAACGGACCTCTTTATAGGGGAACTCTTTTTAAAGTAGCACACCTGCAGCTTATTTACTATGTTGTTACATGCATTTCGTGTTCTCTATAAGGGATTTTCTTAATAGTATCCCTTTTGGGCTGCCTTATAATGTGCCCTTACAAAGTGAGTCCAGTGTATATTTTTTAAATTCAAAAATATTTGAAAATTATTAAAATAAAAAATGATTTACTTCTGAACGTTTCGCTAATATCATGGGTGGCACTGTACAACTTTCAAGGTGATATTCAGAAAATAAATCTCCGGGCTCCAAAATCAGAACCATCCCTGTTTTAAGGCTGCCGTGCGGTTTGAATTCTAATCGAACGAATTTTCTCTGCTCATTTAACACTTCTTGTACTGTTGGCCGACTGCAAAAAAATCATTCGATATGTATAGCAAAACATTATCGATAATAGCAATATGGAAGGAATCATGTAGGCTATACTATAGGGAAATATTAATAACGGGAGCTCTAAATTTAATTAAAAACAATTATATTTGTCAAATGTTCAAATAACTTACTTTGAAAATAACATCTCTACATACAATTTTGTAGCCTGGCAGGAATTGTGTTTAACGGTGAACTCCGACTCCGTGTTTTGACTTCGTAACGTCCACGGCTGGACGACTTCAATAGAACCCTTCATCTCTATGCCGCAATTGTTTCCTGCAAAAAAAAAGAATAAAATAAATAAATTAAAAAAATTAATAAATAAAAAAATATAAAAAAAATAAAAAATAATAAAATAATAAAATAAAATAAATAAAATAA
>JAQGAK010004646.1:0-11742 GCA_034696945.1 Lipothrix lubbocki
TGAGAGAGAGAGAGTTCTCTTATATGAAGATCTCTTATAGCGAGAGTTCCTTTAAAAGATACACATTTTACTGATTTAAAGGGATCTTTTATATAAGAGATTATGTACTTATATAAGAATACTCTCTCTGTAAGAGAACCTTTGGGCCCACATATCATGCATAGTTATATGCATACTAGCTCTTTCTACAAGAGAATTCCCATATAAGAGACTGATTTTGGTGATTTATAGCGTTCTCTTATAGCGAGAGTTCAGTGTACCAATCTCCAGGTGTCAATAACATTGAGCGATAAAGGGGCTTACACAATCATTTGTTCATTGCGTGCAGTCAGAATTATTGCTGCAGGTTGAAATCGTAAATAGGATTGTTAAGCACATGCTGCATTATAAGCTTTACAAAAGCCAAACTGCTGCTGAACTGCTAACAAGGCCCAACCGATTACTAATCTTAATCTATTTTTAAATAGCACTGGACTAACTCGTGTCCTCTTTTTAATTACATACATTGCAATGCCTACTAAACAACGTAACACGTGTGCAAAAATGTTTTTCTGCTTCCAATAAAGATTACATTGTATTAAAAAACGTTTTATGCCTTAAAATGGGATTTAATGCAGACAACGGAAAGTCACGGAATATTAACCTAATATCAAGGTTCTCCCTTACAATGCCAACAATAATCCAGGAGCTGTAGATTGAAATAAATTATTAAAATGCTTTGAATTAAAAATTAATCTGATGCATACATGATGATAGCAGTATGATTATTAAAATTATACTGCTTAATAATTTATTTCCAAAGTGCACACTTTCATTCCAGCACCATATTTTCGGGGATTATCTTTTAAAATAGTGATCACAAAAAAAATTGTGTGAAATTATTCCTGGGACATCAAAGCAGCACGTTAAAATGTGCTGAAGCTTATTAAAAGCTTTTTAAAATTAATTTCTGCATTTATATCATTAAAAAACATATCATTTTGAAATATGGCAAAAAAAATTACTTTCGAGGGAGAAAAACCAACGAACGTGGAGGAATTACTAGAAAGTTTAGGCAAGAATTTAGCATTAATTTTTATTTTGTGGCTTATAGGATACGAAATGGGAATATAATTAAAACTAAATGAATAATATTAAATTATAAATAAATTGTAATTATAAACTAATAGTTTTGTTCACAAATAAAAATCATTTTGATGTACATACTAATAAAGTTACCCTTGTCCGCATTTACAGGCGGTTTCGGAAGATTCCAAGGATTAGTCTTATTTTTATTACAATTTATGGAAATACCTTGCGCTTTTCTGGTCTTTGTTCCTGTGTTTATTGGTAATTTTGATTATCACGCGACAAAACCTTTTTGGACTCTTGAATTTGAATACATAATGTAAAAAATGCACGTTGATTTTAATTCTAATTAATAATACATAGGTGTCAACCCATCAGAATGGATGTGCGACGATGCCATTGTCTCAAGAGATGAAGCTTGCTCATGCGCGGGAAACGTGACAGCGTTGGATCCATTGGGTTCGGTCGTTACTGAGGTTAGTGTGGTGTTAATTTAAATATTGCATTTATTAAAACAATAGAAGAATAAATATTTTTGAACTAATTGGAACCTTATATTTTAAAAATTATTTGGTTATACATAGTGGGATCTCATTTGCGAGAAAGCCTGGGTCTCCGACACAGTGATAAGCTTGCAAATGTCGGGAATGTTGGTTGGAAATTTGTACATTTCACAATTATCTGATTGGTATGTATCTTAGTTATTTATATAAAACAATTATTTATTCTATCTAAAACCGAACTAATTGTTTTGGTTTTAATTTTGTAATATCATTAATTTTTGCCGTTGACTCTTTTGGTTTCATATATTTTATGTATTGATTTAATTTTCAAAAAACTTTGCGTCTAATAAAATTTAATGATAATTTCTAATTAATTATTTTGTGTAGGTATGGCCGAAGATACTGCTTCCTAGGGATAGTTTTGCAAATGGCCGTGGGTTCATTATTAACAGCGGCAGCTCCAAATCCCTACGTCTATGCTTTTGCGCGATTTATTTGCGGATGCAGCTTTGCTGGCTTCCTTACTTTGACGGCGGTTTATGCAATGGAATTTCTCACTCCAAAATGGCGCCCAGTAGCAAGCGCTACAAGTCCGTTTGGTGAAGCTACCATGCTTCTAGGTGTGATAGCATATTTTATTCGACCATGGAGGACTTTAGTATGGGCGACTTGCATTCCTTTCATATTAATTCTCGTTATTTTTCCGTGAGTACTTTTACCTTTTTACATTCCTAGTTGCCATTTTTTTAAAATTTGATACTATTATTTTCATTCAGTAAATTTGGCTTGCAAAAACGTGTAAGGTAAATAACGTTTTAAGATTTTCATGCGTAAGTAATATATATATTACATATATGTAATTCAAAACAGATTCGTCCCGGAGAGTCCACGGTGGCTTCTACGCAACAACAAAATCGAGGAGGCGGATAAAGTTTTCCGGCGCATGGCAAAAATCAACGGACGACCGCCAATTGCCATAGAAATATTGCGGGAAATCGCAGAAAAAGAAAGGCCGCCAAAACCTGTAGATTCGGATGAAGAAGTCAAAGTCCAACGATTCTCTTACCTTCAATTTTTCCGTGATAGGAATTTAAGGAAAACCACTTTGTGCCTTCAAGGCATTTGGTTCACTTGGGGCCTCGTCTATTTCGGTATAAGCTACAACATTAAGAATCTACCCGGAAGTCCGTATTTAAATGTGGTGTTCATGGGATTATCCGACTCAATCGCTTACCCGACTTCATTTTTCGTCAATAATTATTTCGGAAGACGAAAAGCACTAGTAGCCTTCATGACTTTTACGGCAACGTTTCTTGTCACCATGGCTATTTTGCTTTTAACGTTATCATCACCTGAGGCAAGTCTGCTTGCCGCGCTATGCTTCATTGCAAAGTATGGAACAGCAGGAGCTCGATCTGCTGCAAGGACTTTGAACGGGGAATCTTTTCCTACGGCGATACGGGTGATGGGAATTGGAATTGCAGGCAGCACGGCAAGCATTGGTGGAGCTCTGGCTCCTCAACTGGCATTTTTAGGAACCTACTGGCCAAGTATTCCCTTCTTTACATTCGCCGGGATAAGCGTTGGAGGCTCGATGGTCAGTTTTCTTTTAGCCGAAACGAATGGTAAACCTCTGGAGGAAGAACTTAACACTAAAGATAAACGAATTAGTAATATTGAAATAATTGCTAACCTTGCAAAGGAAGCCGCCATTCCCGTTGAAGATGGAAAATAAACTATTTGTAAAAGAACATTAAACAAAACCATTAAAAGGAATATGAAAATACGATATATAATCCTTCAAAAAGTCAATGTGTTTATAATTAGTATGGCGTCCTTATCGCTGACATGGCAAATATTAACAATGACATGTTGAAATTAGGAATAGGTATATATAATAATAAGTTCAAATTAGGAATATGTATATATAATAATAAGTTCAAATTAGGAATATGTATATATAATAATTTCCGTGATTCCAGAATGGGGTGGGTTGGGGAATGGGGTGTTAGGGCTGGAGTCGCCGACGACTAGATTGAAAGCGGGCGATAATGCATAAATATCACGGAGCAGGAAGGGCAAATTTATGACTTTGGGACAACGAATAAATTTAAAAAATAATAAATCTATTTAACATACCTGCGGACTACATGCCTCCAATATTTCTAGAAATTGTGTTAGTACGGTGAGTTTGAGCCAATTATAATAAAATAACTTAAACAGAAAAAATAAAATGAATAATAAGAAATTCGTACTTTAACTCGAAATACATAATTCTGACTCGGAATAAAAAACGATGACACCTGTGCAAAAGTTTAAATAAAAATCATTGCTTCGCGATAATTTAGGGCTTGCGCGAAGGGGCGGCGTCAGCGTCCAACGCCCAGAGTTAAAAGTCGGTTGGAGTGGGGAGGGGTGTAATGAGAAATAAATTCTAATTCAATTTAGAAATTGTAAAATAGAGATTAGTCGCTTTCGCGTATTAGAATTGCAGTTTCAAAATTTCGATTTTTTTTTCAAAAAAACTATCACTCATTTTCGATAATTGTGTGTAGTAATGTCACTAGTGACCCCAAGTGTGTGTATAAAACCTTTAGATAAAATCCCTCTGTTTGTTAACGAGTTACCGTAAGATATGTATAGAAAAGTAAAAACTTTAAAATTTTGATAATTGTTTTAAAACAAGCTACTGGACCGATGTTGCCAAATTTCAATACCGACTTTACGTGTGATCCAAAGAGTAAGTACACAAAATTTGGTCGCAATCGGTCCTTGCGTTCTTGACATATCCTGTCGCCGGACGTACGGACAACGGTCATTCTATGAGGGGCGCTGACGCCGCCTCTAAAAATTTGAAATGTGCAAAATAAATATATTTCAATAATACAAAATCTGTAAATAATTTCAAAAATTACAAAAATATTTTGAGAATGATAGCACAACTTGGGGTGGGAAAAAACCCGGGTAATTCCGAAACTCACTTTGCCGATTCTGCTAAACTTTTATATCAACATTTATGTTGCCTTGTATACTATGTACACAAATTTTAAGTAAAATGAGAGGGAAATTATAAAAAACCCGGGTAAAGCCAAAAACGTTTGCACGATTGGGCTCTAGAATTACTAAAAAACCTTATCAGTTTGGCAATGCATGGACGATAATATTTTCCGATTCGATCCAGTGAGATTTAACTATGACATCAAATAAATTAATTTTTCCCACTCGATTGTATCGTTGTACAATAATATCTATACACGCAGGTTTCAAATTGTTCACATTTTCATTTTGAAATTTTTTAATTAAAGCCCTTAAGCAGAATTTTTAAATAGGTAAATGCAGTTATTGCATAGTGTACTATATGTAGTTAAACGAACAGTCGGTTAACCGAACGTCGGTTATCCGCGTTAATCCGAACGGATATCATCCTTGATCCTGATTATGACTACCAACTATTTTATTCTTACAAATTCGTTCAGGCACCAGTATTTACTCAGAAATCCCTAAAGAACGAGTTGTCACGGCATAATAATAAATCATCAGTGAAAATGCAAATATGAACATCTTCGCATTTAAAAAAGTGCGAAAATGAATGCTGTTTTATGTGTTGTAAATATGATGTACAAACATTTAATTTGTAATGAAGTTTCCAACAAAAGGCCAGATTTCAAAGCAAGATCATAATTGATCGTTTTCTGGTTGAAGTTGCCTAATTTCTTCTCGGCCTGTTTTTCTTTGATCATACCATATGAAGTATATAGTGTAGGGCATAAAGAGGTGGTTGTAAGTATACATCTGACTTACCTCGTCTATATTATCCACATATACTCCTAATTTATGTTTGAGTGCGGAATTAAGTCTATATGTATGCATAATAACATTACGCACTTATCCATGAATCATTTCTGTTTTGTACCTATAACATGAAATAATTAGCGAACTATGCTAGAAGTAAAACTAGGTCCTAATCCTTAATTCGATAAACTTTGAAATACATAACTATATACATACACAAACACTTAATGAACACACGCATAAATGAATTTACCAGTCGTAACTTGGTAGCAGTGTTCTTTGCCATATCGTCTGCTTTGCACAGGACAAGTTTTGCAAGCATGTCTAATCGTATAAACAAAACCGAAATGTTTTTACCGCAGAACTGCCTACATTGTCTTTGTAATCCTTTACTAAAGGTGAAAGGATTAGAAGTACATTTTGACTCTGTGAATTCAAAAAAGAACAAAGATTCGTGGCATAAGTACATAAGGAACTCATAGTCACCGATCAGTGCGACCACGTTCTATGGCGGATTTTAGTAAAAAAATAGGCTTCTGAATTCTTTAGATTATATATTTAGATTTTGGAAGTTGGCAGTTGTAAGGGGGCAGTTGAGAGGAAACAATTGGCGGTAGGACACTTTGCGCGAGTGTGGAGCAATTTTAGATGTGGCAGTCCGCGTTCATCATAAATTTGATTATGTCAGAGCCTGCTAAATGCCATATATCTGTCTCCGACGTCATTAAATTCATATTGAGAAAGCGAAACAAAGTACGATTTCTTCGTTTAATAGCCATATACGAAACGGATGATGACTGCAGTGGTAATCCTTGTGTTACTCAATGTCTTAGCTATTACTAGTGGTAATAGGCATAATCCATATTGGCCTAAAAGTTTATATCGTCTAATATTTTACTTTACTATTTCCCGTCTGCCACTTGACCTTTTTAAACGTTCTCAAGGAGAAATTTGCTATAACGACGACGACGCGGACGAAGATTGTAGTAAGGTTATTATTTGGTTATTATTTTAAGGTTGTTAATTAACAACACCTCCGGAAGGTAATCGTTAAACGTCCAAAACAATTAATCGTTAAAGGTCCAAAATATTGGGATGAAAATTTGTGCTGAAGGCAGAAAGCAGTCCCCGATTGATATAAATACATTTGAGGTCAGCAAAATAAAAACATACACAAATCCTCTGGTCTTTGGGTATAGATACAGCCAATAGCAAAAGGTATTTTATATTGAAAACTAGGGCCATTCAGGTATTAAAACCTACATAATGGACTACAACATTTACAGAAACAACTACAAAAAATTACGATAGTACTAAATACTCAAATATTAGTAGTAGTATTAGTGTTATTGATTTAGTCATAGCTCCTTTAATATTTAGAGATTACTTTTGACCCACAGACTCTATAGTAATTATGTCTTAAAATACCTACTTAAATATCCTCCTGTGGAGTGTTTTGACATTAATTCAGTTATTTTACTTGTAATTTTGTAGTTAATGTTTTTTGTAATTTAGTTATTATTTCGTTACTAATGCAGAGACAAGTGTAAAAATAAACGAAAAAGTTCAATATATGCTCTTATTTGGTGAGCTGAAGGCCTCAACAATCAGGAAAATTTGACCTTTTTAGCACACATGCTTTTATACCGAATGCTTTTATAAAGAGAGTTAATAAGATAGTATAAGAGAGTAAACCCAAGGGCGGCCCAACAAGTGCTGTTATGAAGAGAGTGCTTTTATAGGGGGGTCTCATTGCGGGTGTACACTGTATTGTAAGCGGGAGTTGATTCTTGACATGCTATTAGAGATTTCCTATATTACCTCAAACAACATGGAAGAATATGAGAGTTGATTCTCTTTCAAATACACTGAACTCTCGCTATAAGAGAACGCTATAAATCACCAAAGTCAGTCTTATACATAGGAATTATCTTATAGAGAAATCTAATTTGCATATAACTATATATGTATGATATCTGGGCATGCAGGATTTTTGACAGAGTGAGTTCTCTTATATGGATATCTCTTATAGCGAGAGGCCGGTGTACCCGAAACGAGCCAACCATAATACTACAGTTGGATATACACGTCAATGATTTTACCAGCGCCAGACGCCTTTTTATTATTGGATACGTAGAAGGTAGAACAATCTTGAAGTAAAAGTGCTCTGACGTGCTTTGTGGATTCGGGGATCTAAAACGTTTTTCATAAATTGTAGAAAAGACGATTACTGCCTCTAGGCACACTACCACGGACAACAAACGTTCGGAAGGCTGTGCTGACAAATAATGAATTCCACCAAAACCCCACATTAATCCAAAGCATCTTTTATGTAAAAATGACAGTGCTATTACTCTGGTTAAAGAGTTAAATGAAAAGCTGCATTTTACGGAAGCTCTTCAACATTCTACTTATTTCAAGAAAGCTGTGTATACTACTGAAAATGTTTCGAAGGAAATGTTATGAGTGTACATATTCATACCTATGTGGTAATATACACACACTTGCATTTATAGATTGCATATTTATATATAAAAAACCCGGTAATTTGTAAGCTACCGCGAAAATAAAAATACCGCCATAAAGGTTCTTTTGTCGGGTTTCAGAATTACCCCTACGACAAGTTCTGCGAGTTACAGTTTGTTTGTTTTTTAATTTTTCCTCCAAAAACGGGTCAACATTTTGAAAATGGTAAATTCAGTCCAAAATCTATTTTTACGATTTACGGACCTTTCGAATGAGGTATTGGTAGTCCTTCGCCCTTCTTTGTCCACAATTACGGATTTTGGAAAAACGTTGGTTTTTTATAGGAGAAGGTAGAAATGAGATGAAAAAAACATGTAAATAATTGTCAAACCCTACCTCTTCATTTGCATGCCATTAACGTTTGTTTTTATTGACTCCAATTTGCTTTTCAAATGTAAGAATATGAGTGAGAAAAATAAAGTAAAGGGGAAACAAGATGGCGGCAAAATGGATTAGGTCAAAGATGTACAATGCCGTTGCTAGTATTCTATTTTTGGACTGGGGCATTACTAAGGAATACACAACAAAAGATGCTGTAGGGTTTAAAACTACAAAACCCGAAAATAAAAAAGCGGTAAAACCGTTGCCAACCAAAACTACAATGCAATTATTTCCTGCCTATTCAGCCTCCAAATAATTTGGGGTTGGTGATCTAATAAAAACAAAATTTTCCATTTCTTTTGCACCCCTAGCTCTTCTAGGAAACCGTTAGCACTGTTTATTTAATGTATTCAAAGCTTTGTGTACCATACTATTTTTATTATTAAAATTATCAATGTACACTGGACACTCTTTATTATACCCACTGTAAAACAGCCCAAAAGTGCTCTTATAAAGAAAATCCTTTATAGAGAACATGAAATATATGTAATAACACAGTGAACAGCTGGATGGTGTGCTACTATGAGGAGAGTTCCCTTATAAAGAGATCCTTTATAAGGAGAGTTCGGTGTATCTAGTTTATTTTAAAAAATGGTAAACCTTACTAGGCATATTTACAAGAACTGAATTGAAAATCACACTTGTGTAGCTTGGCCATTTGAAGAAGCTCATGTAAGTCGATACCAAATTTTTGGGGAATGGGGCACAGATAAATATTTGTATTGGTAAATGAGGGTTAGTTTCTTCGTTACTGAAAAATATGGCAGCGATTAATCGCATGGCTAAAATGCAACTGTGAATGTACGTACATCCAATTAAAATCTGTAAAACCTAAAACCTAAGAAAACCAGAATCTCTAAAAAGAAAACAAAAATCGCAATTGCGCTAGCCATTGCAAATAGGAAAAATTGATTCTGGTAAAAATGATTAGAGGAAAACCCATTCGCACTTTCATTGTCCCCACGCGTGTTCCATTTTTCAAGTTGTTCAAAACTGAAAATATTTTTGTTTCGAAAAACCTGTTGCCAAATTTCACTTCTTTGGTACAGTTTTAAAATGGTTTTACTAAACGCTACTTCCTTCAATTTATCCCAAAACAAAACAATTCCTGTGTTTCGAAGGTTTTCATACACTTGGACCATCAAGTCAGCAGATTGAGTTTGAAATGACAAGACGTTGTTCATTTCAAAAAAGGTGTCTTCGCTTACGTAAAATTGTTGTTGTAGTAATTTTGGGTAAAGAACTTTGTAATACATGTAGTCTGACTCGGATTGAATATTTACAAACACTTTATTTTTAAACCGACGAACCAAATTGTCAAGAGTTTCTAATTTTGATTCAACCATGTGATCTAGCAGTTGCTGGTGTTTCCAAATGGCTGAACTGTTTTTGAAAGCATTTAATTCCCGCATGTTATTCAAGAAATGTTCGTAATGCTGTTTGTGACCACGTGGGAGCGTAAAATTGTACCCCGCAGAAATAAGTTCATCGAAGGTTCGGGAAACGCTTGTAATTCCTGGAACTATAACTGAACTTTGAAGTTGTCCGATGTACATTTGGGATATTACTATTGTACAAAAAAGCCAAGCACAATAAAATTTGCATCTTTGACGGAAAGGTTCCACTTGATTCCAAAGAGGAGTCAAAATAAGAAACAATAATTTACAAATTGCAACACTCGGATTCCGGAGTTTTTCGATTAATGCCAAGATTACAACAGTTAATGTTACCGCAATCCAAACTGGGATTTGGAAAGGTGCGGTAATATCTTGTAAGACGTATTGCTCAAGTTCGTTTTGGCTGTAGATGTATTTAATGCCATTTAATTCTTGAAATGCGTCTTCTGTAATTGGAAAACTGAAGGTGTTTTGCTTTGCTAAATTTGTTGCAATTACATTGCAACCTCCAGCAGCAAATAGTTTCTTATCAACATTCAATTTCAAAGTAAAATTAAGGGGGTCGGCAATCAGCAGCAAAATTTTAGCTTCAGCAAATTTTTGATTGCTAACAGACCACATGGTTCTCAAGCTTAAGCTTCGTGCGTGTTGGAAAATATCACGTTCTGCATCACGACTGCTCGTGCCTAAATCTACGAGTACCCTTTTACGTAGTAAGTTTTTCCGATTCAGTTTCATTAAGAGTAACAACCTTTCTATAGGAAAATCTTCACTGAATGCTACAGGATAGTCACAAGTTTGCCGATTGTTAGCACAAATCTCACTAAACAAGAACAAACGTAAAGGTTGCTGACTGTTTTTTAGATTAACCAATCCTAATAGAAAATTCAACGGTATGGTGCATATATTATTATACGACAATTTCTGCGAATCGGAAGTCAATAAGATAAATACATCTTTTATTGCATTTGCCAACCGTTGAGTGAACATGTGATAGAAAAGGAAATGAAGTGGGAGCGAGTTGTTTTCGTTGAAAAATGGAGCTATGTGCACAAAACAATAATATCGAAAATGGTATTTTTCGACTTTGAAGTCTGAAGATTTGTTAAATGCACTAATTGCAAGCATTCTCTGTACTGACTGTTTGGACTGTAAAGCCGGAAATATTTGTTGGTTAATTTCATAATTGAATTGAGATTTTTCTGAATTCTGCAGAATTGTTAGTTGACAATCGGAAATAGAATTTAACAATATCTTCAAGGAATGTGTGTGCAGAGTTAGAGCCTGAAGTTGTAAAGATGAAGCTTGGCTAAGGTTAAATACATTTATATGAAATAGGAGAAAGAGGATAATCTTACACGTCCACGTGTACATTTTATGTCTTTTTCTTAATTTACTAAATCCAATAGTGCAATACCACAATGAATTTTTCACAGTTCTGCTAACATGAACATGAATTTGGATAAAACAAGGTTTGTGTATATCCAGTAATTAGTTACAATAGCAGGGAATGATAAAAAGGAATTGCGTGCAAACTCTATTTGAGGAAATATGCAGTTTATATACGTAACAACAAAAATTATAACTTTGGTAGCCTTCGAACTTCATATAATTGTACGACATACAAAGAAATATACAAAGAACACACGTTTGTAAAATTATACATCTTACAGTACCTTTTCAACAGAACAAACTGAATTAAAAGCAAAACGATCAGGTAATTACACGTGCTTTTTAATGATCTAGGTCAAACTCATTTGTTTAGTTTTGAATTAGCCTCTTAACTATTTTCTTGAAGGTATAAAAACGCAAGCACCCATATGTTTTTAGCCAATCCATTCACTGATTGCGTTATTCCTAATCGAAATGAATTAGATGCAACGTGCAGTTAACGATATCAAAAATACATGATCAAATTGCTTCATTATTTTATTATTCAGTAACTTCAGGTTTACCCTGAAAGCCGAGAACCCAATGTTTTTTGGTAACCTCGCAAATATCAAAAATACATACAGTCCACTCTCGCTATAAGAGATCCTTCTATAAAAGAGCTCTCTCCATAACAGCACTTGTTG
>JAQGAK010004647.1:0-11740 GCA_034696945.1 Lipothrix lubbocki
AGGGTGGGCAATGCCCACCCTGGCAATATCGTGGGTGGGCAAATTGCCCACCTTCCCACCCTGCTCTGACGCCCCTGGTTACAGTATCGAAAGTATCTTGATCTATGACACGTATACACTATCTATCACACGCATAACAAAATGAGATTTTGGTTTGAAATTTGAAAAAATTTCCTGGGTTTCGACCATGCTTAGTTAGCAACCCTGACTTATTTACAATGTTTAAGTAAAATGAATTTGCGTGATTTTAAAGCATATGTATTTATTAATTTTTGAACTTGGTAAAACGAAAACCCCGATTTTGCAAATACATCCGATTGAACCCGCAAAATATGATCAGTTATTTGATAACCATAACAAGGCAGTTTAATTAACTCATTTTAGTAGTTTTGCATCATAATAGTTATTGAACCGCGTTAAAATATACCTGCACACAGTGAAACAGAAAAAATCCGTTAAACCTACAATTTTGAAATTCTAAACATATGATGCGTCTGTACGTCCGTCCGTCAGTCCGTAATATTTCCTTTGTAATATCTCGTCCCACAGTTTTTGAGCTAGGCCAATGAATTTGGCATACATTAACATTAGCACGAGGTGATGCGAGTTATGTCAAAATTGTTAAAGTGTGAAACTGTTGAGAAGTTATACGCGAAAAACAAAACGTTTTGAAAAAAGTCGGGGGCAACCATCATCATTATTTGTTAGACAATAGTTTGAAAAGTCGACAAAGCACGGGTTTTTATAAAATGTAGAATTGCATCAGGATTCCAGTAGTAAAATCCATTTTGGTGTAGCTACAACCGTTTTAAAGTTATTAAAGTTTTAAGTTGCCATGGGAGGCGAAAAATCAGAAATGTCTAAATTAAAAAAATCACGGTTTTCAAAGTTGACAATTACAGAAGCATTTGAGCTCAAAAATAAGTTGATCCTTAAACCTTCCGAACTTACACCCATGTGCCCTTTCAGGGCTTACTGATTTTTCCAAAATTCTCAACCCTCCGATTTGGCAAAAAATTGGCGTTTCTATTTAATAAATCCCTAACGGTTCAACATACGGCAAAAATATTTGTACCATTAGATTCTACATTTGAAACTGGTCCTATTCCATATTTTAAAGGTTTTAATTGGAGCCCTTTGTAACAATAGGAATTTTATAAATTCCAATTTTTTCGATAAAATTAGGAAAAATTCAATTAAATGATTTATTTAAGTAAATAATATGTAATCAAATTTAAAAATTTCCATTATACAGAGAATTTCATGGATGACAATAATATAGCTTCAGATATACAGTGGAAATACAGGGTAAATGTAATCTACAACACCGAAAGCATTTCAATGATCCCCTTTAAATCCCAAAATTCCTTGACCTTTCCCTACGCGTGTTCGACTAGACTACTTCGTGTTCGAAGGTAAAAGAAGCAGCGTAACGTCACAAGTAGAATTTTTGGTTCGTGTAACTAAATAGGGACTTGACATTAAGTCCCATGTCAACAATATAACTATATAAGTGGATAGGGACATAATGTTAGGTCCGATGTTAAATATATGGGCGTACTGTAAGTGAATATGGACTTAACGTTAAGTCCCATGTTAATTATATGGGTGTATTGTAAGTAAATATAACAACGTGAAATCAAATTTTAAATTATGTTAGGGTGTGTAGGAATTAAATAGGGTGAGAATAATAATGCAGAGAATAAGGTCATTCCATAAATGTCGCCGCCTAATCATTAGTTGCCCTTACGTGTATGTTATTTATAAAACAAGCGACGGCACTTGTAATCGTACCAATAGGTGAGCAGTGGCGTTCATCCTATTGGGTAATAAATAGACAAATAAGGGAATTTGATTGACAGCCGCGACCAGTGCAATTACGTTTGCAGAAACAACGATTGAACTGTTGTAGTTTTAAATAACAATATTATTATTAAAATGTAAAACCATTATTCCGGATGTTACTTATATATTCAAAATAAGACAATGTAACTGTATATACTCAGTATATATACTGAAGATATATATAGGTTATATTATAGACGACCGAATTTGCGACATTTGAGACAAATTAAAGTATGCGTGCTAGACCATTGTCATGTTGAATCTTGATCTCTGACACGTATACACTCCCAAAGCTGAAAAACTATTTTGCAAAAAATGCGAAAGTTGCAAAATAAAATTTGGGTTTGCGAAATTTAAAATTTGACAACATTTTGTGGGTTTGGAGCATGTTTCTCTTGAATTTCAAGATTTTTGTCAATGTATTTTGCTAAAAGAAATAAAATTTTGTACACCCAACAATAGCTTTAAACGTAATTACTGTCATATTGCAGTTTTTCAAAACAGCGATAAACAATTTAAAACTAAAAAATATTAAAACCATTTTGTAAACCAAATTTAAATGTTGATTAAGTGTGTGATTCAAGCATTTAAATCATAGCGTTTTTGATTTAGCTGTTCCAATTTTAAGCTGTATACAAAAAATTTTGAAATTGCAGTGTGAAGTCACAACAAAACTTTAATTTTCTAGGTTTTAAATTTTGGCAATTGTTATTAGCAGTTTTGTTACTCACATGCAACTAATTGCCAAATGTTCTCCATTATTATACATGGTCTTTAATCTAGAATTTCTTTAACCGTTGAAAACATTTGATTTCAGCTAAAACTGCTACAGTGGCAATTGGCAGCCATGAATGTTATTTATTGTTTCCCAACACAGTTTAAAATGTATCCGCCAAATAAAGTGCTCATGCTGTGCTTTATATTATAAAACCTTTAAATGTTCAGAAAATATTTATATTAAATATGAATGTCAAGTCCAATGACATTAAAACCTGATCAATGTAATCAAAATTACATACCCTATTTGATGCTGCCTTTATTGCATCTACGTAATTCAAGTAAATACTTCTCAAACTGTACTTCTTTTCAAAACAAATTCGGAAACTGTGATAACTACGAAATTGAATAAAGGTTTTTGCGAAATTACAAGACAATAAAAAATTAGTAAGGGGGGACCCTTATTTTATAAAATTTTTTCATGTTAAATGCCATAAGAAATTTCGATTTTTGAATTCGAAGCAAAATGTCAAACTGCATAGGAATGATGTTCCGATTATTGCAATTTCTTGACTTTTAAAGTCCTCGTACGAAATTACTTCCACTCCATGGTATGTATACAATGAGTACTGCGGTTATGCAGAATGCCTGCACATGATTTATAATCACGTACATACAGTTTGACTGTTTGCTTCGACATTCGAAAATCAAAATTTCTTATGGCATTTAACATGCAAGAATTTTATGAAGTAAGGGTCCCCCCTTACTAATTTTTTTTGACCTCCCACATTTGGAAGGTCATAAAAAATAAACAACGGAGAACCCGCACGAAGTAATGTAAGGGGAATAGTACCAACACCAGAGACTATCTGCAGAAAACATTGCAGCTCTCTGAGGCTTTTACAGTTGGGGCACCTTCCTTGTAAGAACAAATTGCGCAGGGAGGAACGTAAACACATAGTTTTCCATAGTAGATATCTCTAAGATATATGGGTTATATGACATTTATATCTTTGATTTAACTCGGGTTTATTTAATGGGAACATTGAAATATAATTTGTTGCTTATTTTCTCACCTCGTGAACCATGTTTTATGACAAAAAGTAAAATGAAATTGTTGCTACGAAATTCTTGATATGCTCAATATCTTTAGAAGAGTCCGAAATACAAATAATATAACTAGCCAAAGACTATAGTTTTGCCGTTATGCGGCTCTTCTGTATGGCAACGGTGTACATAATAAATAAAAGTAATAAATAAATATATATAAATAAAGATATTATTACGGAAATATTAAAATATATAAATATATATATATAAATAAATATTATATATATACTGTGTAAACATAAGTAGCACGAAATATATTATGAATATTATTATTTCTACCTTCTTCTATAAAAAACCATAGTTTTACCAAAATCCGTAATTGTGGACGTAGAAGGACCCCCAATAAGTCAATCGAAAGGTCCCCTAAATCGTTAGAACAGATTTTGGACCTTTACCATTTTCAAAATTTTTACCCATTTTTAAAGGGAAAATTCAAAATTTTGACATTTTATTTATTTTCGAATAACCTGTAACTCGCAGACCTTGTCGTGGGGGGGGGGTGGGGCGGGGGAATTCTGAAACATTGACTGCAGCTTTTTCTTACGGGCTCAAAAATGACGATTTTTACTTTTTTTCTCAAAAATTTTAAACACCGCCATATTGGAGGCGCGTCAATTGAAATATGTACATTTATATTTCCATATTATATGTACGTTAAAACTACAATATAGTAGTGTATATTATATATATCAGGCCCGTAACATCCAGGGTGGCATGGGGACACTTTCACCCCAGAATATATTCCCGGGGGGACAGGCTGTGATAATGTTACCCCAAAAATTGGTGAAAAAATCTAAATTGTGAATGCGTGTACATAACAAGAATGCATAAAGCGCAACCCATAAACTTGAGATTTTAATTGTTGTTGGTATATCAAAGGTATTACAAGTCAAATATTTTCAATTAATTGAGTAAACTTTTCAGAATAGGGTGCTCTGGAGTGTTCAAGGTGCACAGTGTTGATGCACTTTTGTTGAAAAAACCAACAAAATTATTAAAATCCGAATAAATTGACCTATTTTCTGCAAAACCGGTTGTTACGTTTTGATGAAATTAAATTCAAATGGTGGCGGGGTATCTATCTGCGATTCAGTTTACGTATTTTTACATTTCCGAAATTTTGAGGTTTATATTTTAAAACAACTGAAAATACAATTCAATTCCTAATAAATCAGCTTATTTTCGACACACTGTCCGAAGGATTTTCATGAAACTTCGGTAAAATGTTTACTGTGCAATGCTCTAGAAAGGTCGTGGTTATTTTTCCAAATTAAAAAAAATTAAGGCCGATATACTGAAATTTAAAAAATCTAAAAACTATTAGTTACTGACCAAAAAATTTTAAAATCAACTTGCCCGATCTTGAACATTGCACTGCTCGCATTTTACCACAATTTCATCAAAATCGAACGAGAAAAAAGAACGACTATTCGTAAATGCACTAAATAAGCATGTGTAATTACATGTGTGTTGTTAGGGTGAAAGATTGCCATTTTGTCACCCCAGTTTATTTGTGATGTTACGGCCCTGATATATATCTATATATAATATAAACTACTATATATTCGTTTTAACGTGATTGGGCAACCGCGCCTTGAAAACAATTATATTTATATTTATTATTTAAATAGAAATATTATTGTATATAAACTATACACATAATATATACATTTATTTATTTCTACCTTCTCCGATAAAAAACCAACGTTTTTCCAAAATCTGTTGTAGCGGACGTAGATAGACCCTCAATACCTAATTCAAAAGGTCCTTAAATCGTAACAACAGATTTTGGACTACATTTACCGTTTTCGAAATTTTAAACCGTTTTTGGTGGAAAAAATCAAAATTTTGGAGACATTTTTTTCCCAAAAGACCGTAACTCGAAGACCTTGTCGTTGGGGGTAATTCTGAAACACCGTAAAAATACCTCCATGGTGGTATTTTACTTTTGGCTGTATCTTTTGAGTTACCGGTTACAACATGGTAATTTTTACTTTTTTTTTCTCACAATTTTGAACTTTCCCCCACATTGAAAGCACGTATTATGTATATAAAGTATACGTAAGACATGTACATACATACTAATATAGCCGGATTAACTTGATTAAGCCGCCGCGCCTAAAAAACAAGCGCTGAGCGCGCTTGTTGTATATGAAAATAAAACAATGCAAAAAATGTTATATGTAGACTTGGGAATTAGCGAAAAACATAGGTAAAAAATGTCGCTAGACTATTCCCATCTGGGTAAAATGTGATCCCCAATACTTGTACTTTTGAAAACTGAAAAAATAGTTAACAAAATATGCGAAAAATGCAAAAAAATCACGAAATCGCTAAAACAGTTGCGGAATGGAATAAAAATTAAAACTAAATTTTACTGTTTTTAATTGAATTTTTGTCTGATTTTGAACAATTTTGTCATACTAAAAGATTTAAATTCAAAAGAGGAGACATTTGACACACTTATACGATTTTTAAATAATTTGGACTTTGTAATTAAGTGCCAATAGTGTGAGTGAAATCGAGCAATAAATGTTGAAACAAAACTTTATTTTCAACTTTTCAAGGATTTCCCGAAATTACAATGATAACTTTGAATTCCAAACCTTTTTTATCTGCAATTTAAACAACACAACACACGTTATTCATGTGTTTAAATTGAATTAAATGTTTAATTATATTTTTCTAAATTGTTAGATTTCTGTTTGTTTCTGGTATTTTACAAAGAATACTTCAGAAACATGAATGATTCCCAGCAGAATTCGATGTTTTCAAACATTTAAGACCAGAGATGTCTATAGTACTTCAAATACTCCAGTACAAAATACTATTTAAAATACTGAGATTATACTTTGTATTTTGAAAAAAGTACTAAAAGTATTAAGTATTTTAATAATTGCGTAAAATACTTATTTTTTTTGCCGTAAAAACTCCTAAATAAGTTATTTGTTGTCCTAAAATGCTCTGATTAACGTTTTTAAATTGAAAAACGTCGTTAAGCATATTTGAAATCAATGGAGTACGTGGTTTGTTTTAGCAAGATTCGTTATTTATTGCCAAGCTTTCATTTATTTTTAATATATTTTTAATATTTTTAAAGTATTTTACTTAAGTATTTGGAAAAAATACTCTCATGTATCTTTGTTGGTATTTTGTATCTTAGGGTACGAAAAAATACAAAGTATTTATTATTTTGTGGAAAAAAAATCAAGTATTTTACACATCATTGTTTCAGACTGCTAATTAGCCATGCATTAGTAGTTTTATAACGTACGTCTAAAATTTTTTTAAAATACGTTCTTGTTAAATTTGATGATAACATACTGCGAAAAATTCCCAACCCTAATAATAAGTTATTCTTAAATATTTTTTCATCCGGAATATTATAAAAAATAATTTAATAAATTGAAATAAAACAACAACTTTAATTCATAAAATTATTTCATAAATTGAAAAAAACAAAAACTTTTTAATTAATAAAGTTATTAATTAAAATGAAATAAAACGTATTTATATAAATTATAAAATGAAATAAATAAAATGTATTTATAAATCATAAAATGAAATAAATAAAAAAAATGTATTCATATAAATAATAAAGCGAAATAAATGAATAAAATGTATTCATATAAATAATAAAGGGAAATAAATGAATAAAATGTATTTGAATAAATTATAAAATGCATTTCAATTAATAAAATGACTTGTAATAATAAATTTGCAACTAGATTTGAATTTAATCTATTATTTGGAAAATAACTTTCCGGTTCTTTAAAACAATTCCTCATCAGTCCCCTTAAAAACCGACTGGTTTTCAATATCGTCAAACTCTGAACTGGGTAGCATATGATTTTATGTTTTCCATAAACAAATAATAATCTTTATATTTTTTTGGAATAAGTAAAGAAAATAAGGAAAACATGTAAGAGACAAAATATTCAAATAAAAATTCACATAAAATGATTCGTGTTTCACCGCTGTTGGCTCTGTCGCAAAAAGTTTTGAAATGTTAATATTTGGAATTAATATTTTGCAAGGATTCTCTATTATGTGTGTAATGCTGTGTAAATGAAAAATTAAAACCGATTTTGGCGGTTTAACATCCTGCACCTAAAATTTAAAAAGCTTCTGGATAAAAGTTTTCTGTTCCAATTCTTTTTAAATGTCAAATTGAGGTTATAACACTTGAAGTTACAGTATCACAATGATGGTGGATATAACTTTTTGCATTCAAAAAATTTGGAATTATAACATCTTGCACATCGAGGAGCAAAAGCTTCTAACCATCAGGGGAAAGTGTGGGGAACGAGAAAAAGAGAGTCATGAGCGGAATAGAGACAACTCTACAGACAGTCGTACTCACAATCAGAAATAAGGGTTTAATCATAAAAAACTTTTACAGTTTTGGAACTACTTCGAATTTACTGTACCTGCTCAAATTATTATTCCACTTTCTTTGATGATTATTATTAATTTTTTCATAAGAAATAATAAAATAAGAAAATTGAGAAAATAATTCAGTACCAATTGTAAAATAATTCGTGAAAACCGGAACGATTATGAAGAAAATGATTATAAACTACCCGTGCAAACTGCACAAATTGTTACAAAAATACTTCTACAAAAATAATTCGAAAAAAGCGTAAAGAAGAAAAACAAATTATTGAAATTGCAAAACGTCTCGTGGGACAGCCCCAAGTCTTCAATATCGATTTACCAACAACTTCAGATATATATTTGGGGGATAAAATATTTTTAGGCAGCCATTCAGTAAGCTTACATTTTAAGAGTGAACATATTTTACATTTCCTGCAATAACTAAATCCAATATACGTGGCAGCCATGGATTTCGTCCAACAAGAATTAAAAAAACATTCAAGCCAAGTTAGAAAGGCTTTGAGTAAGTTTTTAAACATTTTATTTCTGGGAAGTCCTCTTTTACACAATTTAAAAAAATAACAGCAAAAAAGGCTAAAATGTAAAGTTGCTATGCACCCTCAAAAGGTAAAAACAAGAGCGCATCAATTAATTCATTAAAGATGTTTTGTTAATAATAAATTATTTTATTATAGAATAAGCAACGCTATTCGGAATTTGTTACTTTCATTAACAAAACATCTGAAATGAATTAATTAATGCCTCTTGTTTTTCTTTTGAGGGCACAAATTTACATTTTAGCCTTTTTTGCTGTTATTTATAAAAAAATTTAAAAATGTGAAAAAGATGGGAAGCAACTTTACAAAAACAAAAGCGGGTCAATTAATTCATTGAAGATATGCTTCAGAGCGTGGCTACATTCCTTTTGGAGCAGAGTCGTACCCAAACTTTTCTTACTTCGATGAGAAAAGCGGAAACCCAGCCAAGTCCAGATGACAATCTCCAGAAAGCTTATGACTTCATCCGCGACAGCTTGAAGATGAATGTCTATAGACATTCATCTTTAAGCTGTCGCGGATGTCATATATGACTGTTTTGGTACACAAGTGTCCGTCATGAAGAGGTAAAATCTGCAATGCCGTATTATTTACTTACTTTCATACTCTTACTTTATTTATTGGCGAGTATATTAACTTCACTGGATTGATTTTTCTTTTAAAAATAGAATGAGATTGGACACTGAATCAGCCTTGAAAGAGGTCAGAGGTCATGACAACGAAAATGTAGAGCAATTAAGGAACCGCCTAAAAAATGTGGAACAGTTATTGAATCAAATCCGCGGCAACGAAACATTATTGGAGGGCCACATGAAGAAGCCAGTAGTCCCTGGGAAGTTTAAGAAGGAATAGGTGGGAGGTGGGACGATAATCTCGTATATTTATTATTTTTATTTATTATTTAAATAATTTTTATTTATTATTTTAATAATTTTTATTTATTATTTTAATAATTTTTATTTATTATTTTAATAATTTTTATTTATTAGTTTAACAAATTTTATTTATTATTTCCTGTTTTATTTCCTGATTTTTAATTTAATACCTCTTACACAATATGCTAATTATTCTAAATTATACATATGTATAACCATATTTATGGTTTAAATATATTTAAAAATTTCACAAATACTTAAAGAAATGTTTTATTTAGTATTTGAAACATATTATTCATTGCTATAAATGTGTAATTCATATTCATATTCTGCATAGTAAAGATACACTCCCTAGTTACTAGTAGTACCAAAAGCGAAAAGCCTAAACATTTTATTTTACTCCATTTGTATGTGTACAAAAATATAAAATATAATTACAACTGAAATGTCATGGACTGTTACTATAAAATAAAAATATTACTAAAGTCTCAAATTCACGGGTTTTGTATTGTTTATTATGGGTTTTCGATAAAACATTGTGAAAACTCGCCAAAACGGTCCACTTTATAAGAACAGACTGCAGAAATAAATCTCCATAAAACTTTCACTCGTATAAGAGCACTTATTCTTTTCAACGGCCAAATTTTTTCGTTTAATAGGGCGCCGTTGCTTTTACTTTACATATAAAAACTATTTGGTATTTTACTTCATGCATGGAAGTACTTACAATTCACATACCCCATTCCGTTTAATGTACAATACCTACATACATATGATTTTGCGATTTTAACACACTACAATCAGTAAACTCGAAAGTGCCCTTTGCCGCGAATACTATTATTATCGTTTTAATTATTTTTTGAACTGGAAAATCCAGCCGCAATATAAAAAAGCATATGATGATACCATGAAGTTATTAATGTATATGCATAGTAAAACGGTATATAATACTGCTTAAAAATATAATTTTGCATGCATTATGCACATTCGCACACATGAAATTGCATGTATTTACAATGTTATGCATATGTGTAAACAAGTAATAAACTATAAGGTAAAAAGTATATACGGCAAGTAAAAGTATATAAGGTGCCGCAAAGTGGACGATACAAGATAGCGCACACCATAATCGTAGATGAAAGTTAGCATACAGTTGTAGGTAGTGTCGGCAATGTGAAAATGCCACGGCAGTTTGGGCACTTTCAGTAGCAGGCAAAATGAGGGCATATTGACATTTTGAGCATTGGCATTTTTAAGCAGGAAAGTAGGCTAATTTTTGGGCATTTTCAAGATTTCAGACTAATTTTTGGATAATTTGATTATTTTTGAAATTTTTTTCATATGCGACAAATATTTTACATATTGAAATTTTATTTAAATTAATATTACTAATTTAAATTTATTGACGATAGTTTGTCTTCTGTACCATTTTATTATTTGTGGAATTTTTTCGAAAAAATTGGGAAAATACCCAAAATGTCGAGTTCTCTGCCCAAAAATTGGGCATTTTCAATTTTCTGCCATGGGCAGATTTTTAGGCCTTTGCCCAGTGGGCAGGGCATTTTCAGCAGGGCGGGCAGAAACACAAGGGCATTTTCATTTTGCCAACACTAATTGTAGCCCAAATCTATAAGTTGGCATACCGTCCACAGCATACAATCATCTTCAAGATCTTGCAATGCTGTAAATCTGGCAATGCCATCAATGCTCTCTGGTTGCATTATATATTTAACTGTAATAGTAAAATCATCGCTTCGCGATAATTTGGGGCTTGCGCGAAAGGGCGGCGTCAGCGCTCGGGATTATTCCCCAGAGTGGACATAGACACAAAGTTATGTAATATACTTATTTTAAAGCGCTGCGTTGCCGAACAAAGAAATACATGTTTTTATTATGACTCATTCATTTGTTTTTGAAACACGCTGGCAACGTAAGTACGAATATACGGACAATTAAAACTTTAATAGGGGTGCTGCGATCGCCCCTAGAATATTTGGATGTTTATTTAAGAGTTATCGTAGAAATCCCAAATAAAAATTTTCAAATTTTGATATTTTTTTTTCAGAAAACTACGCAGTCGACTTCAACTAAATTAGAAACGTGCGTTCATAATTGTCCCAAGGATATGTGTAAAAAGTATGGTTGTATTCCCTATTGTAATGATTTTAATTTTGGGAATTACTCGCTTTTGCATTGTGAGAGGCAGCCAGTGTGTGTGTACTTAAATGTAGATGAAATAAGTTGGGTATTAAGACTAAA
>JAQGAK010004648.1:0-11739 GCA_034696945.1 Lipothrix lubbocki
AATTTTTGTATTAATTTTTGTATTAATTTTTGTATTAATTTTTGTATTAATTTTTGTATTAATTTTGCATTAATTTTGTATTTACTTTCTCTGTCTTATTATTAATTTAATTCATTTTTTGTTCAAT
This sequence comes from Lipothrix lubbocki, assembly GCA_034696945.1. Classification (NCBI taxonomy): domain Eukaryota; kingdom Metazoa; phylum Arthropoda; class Collembola; order Symphypleona; family Sminthuridae; genus Lipothrix; species Lipothrix lubbocki. The sequence goes on from JAQGAK010004648.1 coordinate 128, forward strand.
TACTTAATACATTACGTAATTTATTTTATAATAGTAAATAATATTTGAAAATAATTGTATCATTTTAATATAAAAATTTGACCATAAAATAAGAACAATATTCTAATAGAAAAAGATTACAAAAGTACTGAACGCTCCTTTAATATGCACGTTAAATGGACCTCATCCCATAAGAAAAATATTGCTTTCACTATTTTCCCCATCTCCAACGAGCGTATCTTGCGTTCTAGAAAATATAAAATTATGGTGAGTCATGTGTGTGGAGCGGTGAAACTACAAATATACAGTTATGTATACCTATTTTAAATATTCCCCGTTTTATTTTACACCCTTTGCATCACGTGCTCTTATTGACGTGCGTACGTACTTGGTTTTACAGCATTTTCCACTTTTTTTTGCTATCAAGTTAGTATATTAACTGTGTGGATTATGGAAATTTCTACACGAAGCGTGTGTTCGTATCATGATGAATGTAATAAAAGTCAAATCAAACAATAAAATAATTTTTATAAAAATTATAAAAACCTTGATACAAAAAAGTGTATAAAATTTGGGAAAAATAAACTTTAATTTCATAGAAAAAGATCTATAATTAATTGAAATTGAATTAAATTTCAATTACAAAAATAAATTACAAAAATTGTTTATCGTTGAATTTAAATGGAAACAATTAAATTGAAGTGTGAATTAATTTTAAATTAAATTATATTAAATTTAAATTAAATTAATAAATAGAATTATTTATATTTTTGGAAATTGCTAAACAATTTGATAAACATAGTAAAACTTACATGCGAAAATATATTTGAACTTCTACTTAAAGGAAACAATGCTACATATAATTATCTTCTCTCATTTCTCGAGGAGTGAAATGCTAATCCAGTAGGTTTAAGATCCATTGTTCTAGGAAAAGTTATCGCCTTCGTCGTCATCATCATCATTATTCCCCCATATAAAAGACGTAGTAAAAGTATCCCATTTCAATACGGAGAGACTTATTTCTTCGTATAACTATATAACAATAACGCGGGTAATGGAATATATGTAGCAATACAAAAATACATTACGTATGTACATCCATCCATGCATATGTGTTAAGAATAAGATGATATTCCCGAACGTCTCGGGAATCCTCCTGACAGCATCTTCACAATTGGGGCATTATACGCTCCGTAATGGCGCTCCATTATGCCGCCCCGCGCCCCGCCTAATGCCATCATGTCTATCCAAGGTTCACAATGATTTTTCACGCCTAATGTCCCTCCATTAATTTGCATTGTTACACATGCACAAGGGCCTTCATAATAGGGGAATAATAATGTTGTGAATATATTCGAAGGGAATTTAAATCTTCACTTATATATACATAATTATCGTCTACCGTGGAGATGCAAAGTGGGATATTTTCAAGTAAACCTAAATGCAAAAATGAGATATCGTCGGTGGAGATGCAAAGTGAGCTATCTCCACATACATACGTAAACCTAAATGCAAGATGAGGTATCGTCGATAGAGATACAAAGTGAGTTATCTCCATATGTGAAAAGGAATGCAAGATGAGATATCGTCGATAGAGTTGCAACATGAATCTCCATGTCCATATATGTGAACCTAAATGCAAAATGAGCTATCTCTGAATATATGTGAACCCAAATGCAAGATGAGCTATTTCTGGATGTATGTGAACCTAAATGCAAGATGAGCTATCTCTGAATATATGTGAACCCAAATGCAAGATGAGCTATCTCTGACTATATGTGAACCTAAATGCAAGATGAGCTATCTCTGACTATATGTGAACCTAAATGCAAGATGAGCTATCCACCACCGAAACAATTCAGTGCAAAGATGGGGGATCTTGCCGTTTAAATTGCATTAAAAACTGGTAGAAACGGCGGGAGCTTTTGTATTTAAAATTTCAACTGCGCTGCAATTGTAAATATTTAGTGGAGTTATCCCATATACCTTGCACTTGAAATGATGGTGGATGTCTCACTTTGCAGCTATAGACGCACACAATATGGAGATAGCCCACTTTGCATCTCCACCGAGACGATATGTTTCATGGAGAAATATCCATGAAAAAATTCTGAATCTTAAGGGAAAATATGTTGGGATACTATACGTGATAATCATACTAGGTTGACGTCAAAGTTTTGCTTTTGATTTGAAAAATCAAGGATTTCTGTTTAGAAAATCAAGGTTCATGTTTTCTAATTGGAAGTTCTAGGGCAGGTTTTCTATTCTCTGAAAATCAAGGTTCACGTTTTTTTTCCATTTATAAAAAAAAATCAAGGTTTATTATTGGTGAAGATTCTTTCTTGGGAAAAAAAAAGATTTTATATTGTTCGTTAATGAGAAAAGCAAAAGGTTTATACGTGAGTTTATTGTTCATCAGGAGTGGGAAAAAAGAAAAGCGGAGGTTTAATATTGCTCGCGTATGGGAAAAGGCAAAAGGTTTTGTATTACTTTTCCCTTCCGCTTAAACTTGGAAAGTATGTGGGAGGACGACGCTTTTTGTTCCTTCACCATTTTCTCCATTGGCAGTGAAAGAGCGGAGGCGTGGGAGGCTGGAAAGTTGTAAAGAGAGAGAGAGAGAGAGAGAATGTTTCAAATAATGTGTCGGGATGTTTCCCAATCTCTATATGTATACAATATAACAGTTATATATGTACCTACTTATAAATATATATATATTTTCTCTACGTCCGTGTATATATGACTTGGCAAATGGCAAACTCTTAAGTTCGCAGTTTGGCGTCCTAATGAACGACAAAAGGTTTTTACACTTACTTACTTATTGTTAGTTATAGGTACGTTGTGTGTAATGTCGAATGCACGTGTGTACATAGTTCGGTTTGGGCATTATCCCACGGCTTAACTTTTCTTCTTTATAGAGTGCGTTAGTAATACTTATGCCAGCCATGAATTTTGCTGTTGCCAAACAAACGGAGAAAGTCGGAGGAATTTGTTGAGTGTGATTGGTCGTTGGGATGAAAAATGATGATGGAGTAAAGCTTTTTGAGTGAATTATTGACGGTTTTTGTGGCGATTTTTTATCGTGGGGGAAGGGGGGGGAGGGCGGTTTTAATTATGGGGAAGTTTTGCATGGGATATCCTGATTTTTTTAATCAATTTCTTAAATTCATTAGCACTTATTTTGTAGTCATTAGCAATTGATTTAACATGTATTATTAAATTTTTTTGAATTTCATGGTCATTTTTGGTTCAATTTTGTAGGTTATTTGTTTCAATTTTGTAGTATTTTTGTCAAACTAGCGTAATTGTTTGTTCAAATTTCGTTGTTTTTTTTGTTTAAATTTTGCATTCGTAATTTTTTTGTAATTTTTTTAAAATTCCGAAGTAATTTTTGTCTAAAGTTTGTAGTAATTTCTGCTTATATTATGTGTTAATTTTATGATAATATATTTTACTAACGTTGTATTATTTTTGTTTTAACTTTGTATTATTCTTGTATTAACTTTGTATTAATTTTGTAATTTATTAACTTTGTATTATTCTCATTTTTATTTTTTTTTGTATTATTTTGTATTTTTTTTTTATTTTTTTTATTACTTTTTGTATTTTGTTGTGTTATGTTTTTTATTTATTTTGGATTAGTTTTTTATTTTAAGTATATATTTTTTGCATTTATTTTTGTATTTATCGTGTGTATATAATTTTTGTATTAATTTGTGCTTTTATTTTTGTTTTAATTTGTGCTTTTGTTTTTGTTTTAATTTGTGTTTTTATTTTTGTATTAATTTGTGTTTTTATTTTTGTAATTATTTGTGTTTTTACTTTTGTATTATATTGTGTGTTCATTTGTGTATTTATTTTCGTAGGTGTCGTATTTAATTTTTGATTTTATTATTTTTGTATTTTCGTAATTTTGTATTGTTGTGTGTTTTGTATTATTATTTTGTTATATCCGGTTTGGCTTTTGTTAAATATAAATATTGTGTTTTCTGTATTCATATTGCACGCATTTTCTTAAGAAAGTCGTAGTTTCCTACAATCCCTAATCAACTTTAAATTTCTTTCGCTCCAGACACCAATGGGCTACATTCTTTTCCAGGTGCTTGTCGTTTCAATAGTCCTGTCAAATAAAAAGGAAATCTATTTGCACTTTGCTTAGCAGGAGGATGAGGATCCCATTGCAATGGAAACTGTAGACCGGAGAAATTGAAGCCTCCAGAGGAGCGTCAAGATGAAATTGAGCCCGTTGTACATTAGTAAAAAGAAACTAGAAAAGAAAAAAAGAAATAGAAATCTACCTCATTACATGGGCACACGTGGAGTACTCGAGTAGAATTTCCAGAAATCCTAAATGCCACATACTTGAGGTTCCAGAGAAATTCCCCTAGAAATCCACTCCCCTGAATGACTGATGAGCATAAGGAAGTGCTCTTGTCCCACTAACTGTCTCCACTCAATTTTATTCCAGCAATTCATCTCCTGGGCTGATCTGTAATATAATATATAATTCTTCCCCCCAACCCAAGGAGACGCCACGACCCACTGCGCTACAGAAATCTTCGTAAGTACTTTTCTTAAAGAACGCCTGTCTTCCGGGAAATCCAGGAGCTTTGGGGTAAAATTAGATTTACACAATGTCGAAATCTCCATTTTGAGATCGGAGTGTTTTTCACAGCACACACACACACACAACTCAATTTTATTTCATATCTCTACAATCAAGCCATCTCAGGGAGAAACACTTTCTTGGCAGCTCTTCCGATCGAAAAAGTTCATCAGCGGAAATTAAGTTTGGAATCCAGATTTTAATATGACGCGCGAGGTCTTATTCCGAGAAATTATTAGTTTCCATTTCAAGGCGTGTCAAAACCGGGAGTAATACATTCACTGCATAATATTACTACATGGTGTATCATTTATATGTATACAACAATTTGAAGGTCAAATTTTTTGAAACTTTTAAAAATTAATCTTAATAAGTTAAGATAAAACACATATTGAATACGGACAGAATATTCTCCCCAAACAATCTACAAAATAAATACAAAAATAACTGGTAGCAAAATAAATAAAAATTATGCAAATCAAATCCAAAATTAACGTAAAATTCAAAAGTAATACAAACTTAACTCAAAATTAATACAAACTAAAAACATTAATACAAAATAAAATAATTAATACAAAATAAAAAATTAATAAAAAATAAAACAACTAATAAAAAATAAAATAATTAATACAAAATAAAACAACTAATAAAAAAAAATAATTAATACAAAATAAAACAACTAATACAAAATTAAATAAATTATACAAAATAAAAAAACTAGCACAAAATAAAAAAGTTAATACAAAATAAAAAAATTAATAAAAAATAAAACAACTAATAAAAAATAAAAAAATTAATAAAAAATAAAACAACTAATAAAAAATATAATAATTAATACAAAATACAAAAATTAATACAAATTTAATTTACATTAAATTATAACAGGTATTTTCATCAAGTTAATTTAATTTTAAAACATTCAAAATAATTAGAAATGCAAAAATGGAAATCAGATAAATTCCAAAGTACGAAAAACTGAAAAACAGGAATTGAAAATTGTTAGAAGCAAAATAGATAAAGCGAAACTTATTAAGCGCAAAATAAATAATTACACAAAATAAATGTACGAAATAAAAGCTCGATAAACTCAGCAGCGCATAAAATGAATCGTAATAAAGAAAATACAAAAAAGAAATGATTCCAGGGAAAACAAATTAATTAATAAAACACTTTTACTTACAATAAATACAAGTAGTAATAGGTAGAAAAATACTGCCGGATGTGGGTATTAATATACAAAATATTGTGTACATATTGCAAATAAGCTATATGTATATTCTTGATAGCGCATTGCTTACATATAATATAATTACATATATTTTAGGCTTGAAATGATATCCTCAATCTCGGGCTCATATGATGGTAAATCCAATATCTATAGTGCTCCTCCCATGTATATTTGTATATATAAAGCTGATAGTACTGTCAATTAAATTAAAATAAATTATTATAATTCCCAAAAGAGCTATATATGCATTATTACTATATATTAAATCAAGCCGAACATACAGCATCACTGATTGCTTGTGGTGCCACAATTTCATAAAAGTGCTTGGATACAAGTATAATCCCGGGGATTATCGATGACAAGATGACACATGTGAGCGACACGCCAGCAGGATTTACAACGCTGTTCCGAGTAAAAAGCGAGAATGTTTGTGCAGTTGTACGTGTGTATATATTGACACAAGCAGCGTCTAATCAACTGGAACAGATTTCGCTTGGGGGCTCCGAAGCGTTCACGTTGTTGAGTTCACCGTTCATCATTTTAGTTTTGCCATGTTCCACGCTTCTATGTAAATCTTATATAAAAAAATGTGCATAGATTTCTGTATTACGTTTTGAGCTTTACATAAAATGTTTCCTTCCATATGGCCATCATACACAGTTTTTGAACAATATGCATAGATATAAGATATATCAAGTTCGCACTATAAAACCTAAAAGATTCCATCTCTTTACAGCCGTTTACAAATTACGGCGATGATGTAAAAAAGTAAGTTTTCCTAGTCAGCCTCTGGTCATTTTCCCAGATCGTGAAAACTACACCACCAAAGTGCAAAATCTGGCGAAACAATAAATGCATCCCATGCTTTATATAGATATATGTAATTTCGTAGAGACAATAAATGTAGTTTTTACCAGAATTTCTTCGCGTAATAAATAAACATTCTTTTCAACTACCGGTATGTTTCTATTATTTCCACAAGTACTACAATCAATACTGCGGTACGGCTAATAAGAAATTGTACAAATATTCCAATGCTGATGACTACGTCGTTTAAAAGCATGGCCGCTTTGTTTACATTGTCATGAATATAGCACACGTATACGGCAAAAGCAAAATCCCGCTGCTGCTATGGGAAAGCTAATGCTAAATCATATGCTTGTAGTAGAAAGGGAAAAATTCCAGCAGCTTCTACCGCACATGTGTCTTTATATGCAATAGTAAATAAACGGATAGTCACTTTTGCATTCCAAACTTTAAAAATAATATTCGGGAGCTGTAGTCTTTCTTAATTATTGTATTTTATTATTAGCCACTGTGGAGCTATAGTTATATTTGCCTTGTCAACGACGGTACATATAGTGAATTCAGCAAAATCTTATTATTGTATTCCGGGCTGTTGGATTAATTAATAGCATTCTACCTTTTTGTAATATATGTATGTGTATATACAAAACGTAGATAGATATATGTATTTGATATAAAATTACATATGTAGAAAATCTTGTTCTACCCACACATGTACAATTTTCCGGATGTATATAGCATGCTACGTATAGCGGTAAAATGGGAAAACAGCAATAATAACGTTAACAAAACACAGCTTTCACGCCATCCGAACTGGGAACAAGGGAAAATAATAGGATCTAATTAAGGAGTAATTGGAAGAGTAGAGGAAGGAGCAATATGCGTCCTCCGCCCTCAGAGTGTTTCCTATATACATGCAGGTATTAATTAATTTAGACTCTCCACACTCTCCACAGAATATTCGCCACTGTGTGTAATAATATACAACATTAACTAATACAGAGCGGGCATAAACAAGGAACGGGATTAATGTAACAACAACAAGTGTTGAGAGAGCATAGCTTATTCTCATCGTGTTAATGATCTACTTACATAGTATTTTTGTACGTACAATAGTCCATGAGTAGAGAACAATAAGGCTTTTACACGCTATATTACTATATACATCATATACATATGTATGTATTCTTTTATATAAAATATATATAGAATTGCTCTTGTGCAAAGTGTTGTTCACTGGCCGGTGGAGTTTGCAGGATTTAAGGGAAAATTCACAATCGTGTAGCTTTAGCATAACTAACACATACTATATCGTCAGTGGAGATGCATAATGGACTATCTCCAGGTGCGTCCATAGCTGCAAAGTTAGACATCCATCATCATTTTAAATGCAGGCTTGTGGGATAACTCCACTAGAATTTACAATTGCCTTGCAGTTCAAATTTTAAATACAAACTCCCTCCGTGTTCAGTTTTTGATGGAATTTAAACGGCAAGATGTCCCATCTTTGCACTGAATTGTTTCGGTGGTGGATAGCTCATCTTGCATTTAGGTTCACAGATGGATATCTCATCTTGCATTATTTTCACAGATGGATACCTCATCTTGCATTTAGTTTCACATATAGCTTATAGCTCACTTTGCATCTCCACCGACAATGTCTTTGCTATTTATATAGAGGATATATGTATAATTCTGCTAAAACGTTCCATAATCAAAATTCATCACTACTGTATAATAATTAGATATGTGCAATCAAAGATTTCAGATCTGTAAACAGACCGACTGAGATCTACAAACTAATTCAATTATAATAATTGAATGCCTTTTACCTTTTATGAACTATGCTTCGCTAATTAAAGAGCATATGCCTGAAAATTTATCAATTTTGTCGCATGCACACACTTCTCCTGCACGTGGAAAGATTTATTTTTCGAGTGAAGCGAACATTCAACTTGTAAATTAACTTTTACTGATGAATTCTCTGTAAATTAAAGGTTACACACCATTGATCTTCACCGTCGTCCCGTGGGACTGACGTAATTTCTTCTGCCGTCAACCTGCCAAATGCAAGAACCTTGCCCTCTGACAGAACTTTTGTAGGTAATTATTTACAGAGGAAATTTAATTACGAATAATAAATCCAGGAGTTTGAACAGCGTGTTTGAAGTGCTTTGCCGGAGAATTTGTCTCAATCAATATACATAGTACAGATCTGTGCTTCGTTATTGAAGAGGCAAATATAACTATCAGCACATTTGTTAAAAAGCAATAATTATTACTCCGGTACTATACAAGAAATTGCACAAATATTCCAATGCAAAACTGATGACTATGTCGTTTAAAAGCATGGCCGCTTTGTTTACATTGTCATGAGTATTGCGCATTAATATGGCGAGCAAAATCCCGCTGCTGCTATTGGAAAACTACTAAATCATATGCGTGTAGTAGAAAGGGAAAATATTCCAGCAGTTTCTACCGCACATGTGCCTTTATGCAATGGTAAATAAACGGGATAGTCACTTTTGCATTCCAAACGTTGAACATAATATTCGGGAGCTATAGTGATTCTTATGGCATTTTATTAGCCACTGTGGACCTAGTTATATTTGCCTCGTCAACGGCGATATGTACTTAAGGAACAAAGTACACAAATTAGTAAAAATTTATAAAAAATACTGATATTTATGGAATTTTAACATGCAATTTGTTTTATGAGTTTTAACACATACCAAATTATAATATTCAATAATTGATTACTCCATAGAACCATATGATTTCGTTGATTTTCTACAGATTTTTCCTCCCCCGTCCAGGCACTAAGCACAAAAGAAGCGGAAAAGAAAGTGTATGTCCAACAAATAGGATACATATTTTAATTTAATTGGCTGGAGGAAATAAATTCGCAAAAACGCATAAAAGAATACATACGCCAATGCAGTTGGCACGTGGGGTGAAGGTCGTTTATTCGGGATTTCGATCTTGTTTTTGTGCAAAATCTGACAAACAATTCCATAGAGTTAATATAGTTCTATACTAATGAAATTTGTGACTTTGTTGTTTGCAAATATTCGAGAAGTGCAACAGCGGGTGTCCATGCTTACAGTAATATACATGCAGAGTTGAATTTATAATTTTCGCTCTCGCGTAAACTTGACTCCCATGGTTAATGTCTCCATTTATAATGCATGCTGACGCCGATTGTAGAACAACTTCGCGAGAATCGACCTGTAAGCATAGAAACGGTGATATTATGATACAAAGTTTTATACAGAAAGTCTGCGTGTGCCCGAGAATAATAATAATCATGATTCTTTAGTAGATCGGTCAGTAGAGCGATGATGATATTGTTCATGTAGGAAAAGAGAATGAAGTTCTGGGATGTCCCCGGGATGAAAATGCGATGTATTCATAATGAAAATTGTTAGTGAGAACTTGACAAAGGAATTAACTTCCGCAGCATAGACGTGGAGAGTAACTTTGATGTGTGACTTATGAAATATGATAATTAGTTATCTGGAACAGAGATGTTAGAAGGTTTAAGGTTAAAGGAAAAGGTTGAAGGTAAAACAAGAAACAGTTTGTATATATGTTTTTAGGTTATTGCATTGCACTTTAATGACATAAGACAGAAACTGAATTACACAAGGAAACCTGTATTATAGCGTTAGGGGTCAGACACATATTTTGGAAATTATACAAATTCCCTCTAACATGGTGTTGAGCCTTTTAAGACTTTATAAATTGTTATCCTGACAGTGAGAAATTAGTTAACAAATATTTAAAAATCTAAAAAATTAAATACTATTTTATTTCAAAATCATGAGCATTTTTTAAAGCTACAATAATAACATGTAAGTAATAACTGCAAAAATATTTAATGCAAATGCCTGATACATGGAAGTTACAATTGACAGTGTTCAGAAATACTCAAGCTCATGCCTTTATTGATTTTATTGACACGAGTCGCTTTAAAATTAATGTAGGATTGCGTGACATTATTGACAACATTACAAGCTTGGCGAAGCAGAATGTTATGAATTTATACAATATACTTGCAAGAGCAGACATTAGGTAGATCTATTTAGCCGTGACATAAAGGGGTATGTATTACAGGTTAATTTGCGATCTTGGATTGCAGTGGATGTTTCACACAAAAAGTAATATTAATTACTATTATACGTACTTATTTTCTTAAGTAATAAATTATTTCTGTCTGGTAAACTGTTGAACGTATTGATTGGTCGCATAAATTAACTTAAACTTTTATCGATAGTACCTGCCAATCTTGTTACTGATTGCAAAATCGTTCCACGAACATTACAGCGGTTTCAAACGGTTACGGTGCTTTCACGTGAATTAGACGGCGACTTCAACTTACATTTAATTTCGTTTTTTATTTTTTATATTGAGATTAATTATTCTTGTAATTTCAAATTAATTTTTATTTGGTTTGAGAACAAACTATTACCTCTGAATTTCAGATTAAAAACACAAAATGTAACAATAAAGATACAATTTAATAAAAATGAATGTAAAATATAATAAAAGTAAATTATTAAATACAAAATTTAAACAAAATAAATCTTAAATTTAAGCTAAATAAATACAAACAAAACAAATAAATTGATACAAAATATTAACAAAATATTAACAAAATAAATAAAATGATACCAAATATTGACCAAATAAATACAAAATAATTAAATTGATACAAAATACCAACAACATCAACACAAAATAATTAAATTGATACAAAATACCAAGAAAATAAATACAAAGTAATTAAATTGATTAAAAATACCAACAAAATAAATACAAAGTAATTAAATTAATACAAAATAAATAAATGCTTACAAAATTGAATATACGGTCAAAACAAACTAAAGAAAAACAATAAGCAGAAATCAAAAAATAAAATCACAAAATAAATACAGCAATACAACATAAATACAGCAATACAAAATAAATACAGCAATACAAAATAAATAC